>SZWC01000236.1:482793-493260 GCA_023375785.1 Penium margaritaceum | reverse complement strand
GCTGTGCTGTGGTGTGTTTTGTGCTGTGCTGTGGTGTGTTTTGTGCTGTGCTGTGGTGTGTTTTGTGCTGTGCTGTGGTGTGTTTTGTGCTGTGCTGTGGTGTGTTTTGTGCTGTGCTGTTCCACGCCGTACCATGCCATGTCGTGCCGTGCCGTGCCATGACGTGCCGTGCCGTGCCATGACGTGCCGTGCCGTGCCATGACGTGCCGTGCCGTGCCATGACGTGCCGTGCCGTGCTATGACGTGCCGTGCTGTGCCTTGCCGTGCCATTCCGCACCCTTACGCGCCGCGCCGCCCCACCCCGCTCCACATCATGCCATGAGGAGCCGGGCGTGTTGTGCCACGCTGTGCTGTGCTGTGCTCTCTGATTTGCCTTACCGGTCTGTACCTTGCTCTGCAGTTATGCCGTGCTATTGTTTCATTCCATGCCGCACTGTGCAATGCTATGTCGTGCCATGTCATGCCATTCCATGTCATGCCGCAATGCACCGCACCGTGCCGTGCCACGTTGTACCGTGCTATCCTGTGCTATGTTGTGCTGTGCTGTGCTGTGCTGTGCTGCGCTGCTCTGCTCTGCTCTGTGCTGCACTGCGCTGCGCTGCGCTGTGCTGTGCTATGCTGCGCTGTGCTGTGCTATGCTGTGCTGTGCTGTGCTGTGCTGTACTGTGCTGTGCTGTTCTGGTCTTGTGAAAAGCAGAAGAAGACGGACTTCTTGGACGTGCGGCAGCGCATCTTGGAAGATGCAACGGCCATCATCATGGCACAGGGTGCCTTTGTCGGCACGTCGGCGCCGTTTGAGGCACCCAAACCCGAGTCCTTGGCGGCTGATGTCTCGGTATCCCTCTCTAACCTCGCCTCCGGGTATGGTAGCACCTGAGCCTTTCAACCTTAGACGAGGTTTAACTTATGAGGCACGTGATTTGATATGGTAGCACCGGAGCCTTCCCACCACTAACGGCAGCAGCAGCAGCAGCAGCAGCAGCAGCAGCAGCGGCGGCGGCAACAACAGTGGGGGCAGCAGCACCAGCATCCATGGTGGCGGCAGCAGAGACGTTGGCGGTGGCTGCAGCAGCAAAAGCACCTACAGCAGCAGCAGCATCGGCGGCAGCAGCAACAGTAGTNAACCTTAGACGAGGTTTAACTTATGAGGCACGTGATTTGATATGGTAGCACCGGAGCCTTCCCACCACTAACGGCAGCAGCAGCAGCAGCAGCAGCAGCAGCGGCGGCGGCAACAACAGTGGGGGCAGCAGCACCAGCATCCATGGTGGCGGCAGCAGAGACGTTGGCGGTGGCTGCAGCAGCAAAAGCACCTACAGCAGCAGCAGCATCGGCGGCAGCAGCAACAGTAGTGGCAGCGACAGCTGGATGAGCAGAAGCAGCGATGACGGAGAAGTGCAAGGGCACCTGCACTTTTGCACTCTGTCCACAATGGCGGGGCGGGACTCACACTGTACATTCATCGTTCTTGGTTGTGGGTGACAAACCTTTTCGTCTACCACTGTTTCCTCTCCCATCGGGCACAAAAGGCATGTTCTGCTCACTTCCACCGTCCAGCGTGTGAAGCTGTGCCCAGAGTGTTAGGCCTACATTAAGGAGCATGTGGCAAGTCGGGCCCTTTTTTCGTCTAGCTATCTTGCACCACATATAATGAGAAGCAAGGCAAGTCAAAAGACACTCTTGAGAGTAGTGTTGCCTGCAAGTCTAACTTTATCCATTTAAGGAGAGATTCGATGTGTGTTGTCTACCCATGTGGAGAACCTAATTGCAAATTTCGTAAGAGCTCGAGAAGCACGAAGATTTCAGCTTCATGCTTGTGGGAACCAGAGAACTACAACTGGATGTGTCTCAATGAGACGAAATTTCTGGCTAACAAAGTAACATCGCTGGTGCACTTCATACTCCCATGGCAAAAAAAATCTATTAGGGAGAGTACGCAAAAGTCATGAACCAAAGTCGCAGCGTCCATTTGCTTGGAAAGTGGAGAATACAAGTGGAATGTCTTGCGATGAGGTTCCAGGTATGAACCCGAAGTCAATTGGGGTTCGCACAGATGGTTTTGGACCCCCAGAGAACAAGCTACTTGTCTGTTGTGGCTATCCATGAGTTAAAGAAATGCATGGACAAAGCACCTTTCCACAGAGAGGGGGAGAGAAGTGTTATCCTTTTGAAAAAGGACACTTGCCGAGGAAGAAATACTGTAAGCTGGAATCGCTTTCCTGATCTCTGTCGCATGCAAGCCGCTTCTCGGGCATCATGGCCCTGGGTATCCACAGTGGTCACATGAACCACCCATACATCACCCTCACCAGCTTCATGGAGGATGAGATGCAGAGGCGCAACATCGTCGTGGCTGCCTGTGGGTCCTCTAGTAGCGGCAACAACTGTAGTTCCTTTGTCTGCTCTAGCAACCATTTAACTCCCCATTCTCGCCAAAAGCTCTCCATCCCACAGGACAGCCGAGTAGCACAAGCCTGTCTGGTACCAAGGGAATCCCAACCAACGTCTTTGGGGTCACAATATTCCATCTTTGCCACAACTTGCACTTCCTTGCCTGGTTCTATAAACCCTGGCTACTAAAAACGTGCAGAATGGTGTGGAAACAGTTGGCCAAGGCAGTTCATTTGTAAATTGTTGTATTATCTTAAAACGCTTCCACGTGTCACGACAGCTCACCACCTTGGTGTCCCAGCTCTGCCGCCCCCGTCTCCAGCACCGACAAGAGGGCAAGGTCAAAGAGAAAAGGCCCCAGCGGGTCCCCTTGACACACCCCCTGCAGACTCTCCAAGACCGCTGGAGCACTCATTTTAAAGAACAGTGGTTGGCCTGGAGGAGAGTAGAATTGGAGAAGGAAGGGAATCCATGAATCAAAACCTCTGTCCCACACTGTCTCGAACACACTGCTATGCTCCACCTGCTTATAGTCATTTTGAATGTCTAAGCGGAGCAGCCAGTATGTGGGACAAGCATCAAGGATGGCACGAACCCCCGCACAAGTAACGCAGGCCACTCCGAAACCCCCACACCAAATTGCAGGGGCTCCAATGCTGTCCAGCAGGACTCTTCCAGCTAGCCTAAACAATTCCTCGCCAACTGCAATAGGTTTGACCCCCTCAATAAACTGTGGCCATCATCCATGTGGTCACCGTCATTTCACTTCTTTTCCCCTTCATTTTCCTTGCGTCATCCTTATCCTCATCCTTGCCTTCACCCTTATCATCATCTTGCACTAAGATGTTTGTCCTTTTCCTTGTCCACATTGTCCATGTCGTCCTCACTGTCATCTTTGTTCTCCTTTTTCCACCTGTCATTGCATGTGCTCTCTCTTGCCCTTGTCCTTGCCCTCTCCCTTGCCACTTCCCTCAGCCTAGGTCAGAGCATCCTTTTAGCTATTGCCATCACCCTTGCATTCACAGTTTCTCGTGCACTCACCCTGACACCTGCCCTGCCTTTGCTTTAGTCCTCGTCCTCATCCGCTTGCCTTCCAATGAATGATCTTCGCCCTGTTCCTTGCTTTTTTCCTCTCCGTGGTCTTCACCCTTGTCCTGCCCTTTTTTGCGACCTGTAGAGTACAAGCACACCAAGGATGTACAGGAATGATGTCCTGCCTTGAAATCCAGGTTCTAGAAGGGGTTTTCCATCCTGTTAGAGTATCTGCGGCCTGCTGGTGTTCAACATTGTGCTGTTGGAGGATAATGTTGACTAGCTTGTCCTGTAGACAAGCTAGTCAGAGAACCTTGCACAATATTCTGTTATGCTGATGCAAATCCACTCCCTTGTGACCCGCAGGAAATCTCCCATACATGACCTGGAGCTTTGACTTCATTGCACCAGCTGCTTGGAGCTGTCGCGGTAAACTGAACCCCATGCCCAGCATGGACAACCGCGGCGGAGGACAAAAACCAGGAAGACTTGGCCCATACAGTGCCTTATTGTTGCTTCTGCTGCTCATCTGGACATCGTGCAGCAGCACCATGCCCAATGCTGAAGGAGTACCAGTCCATCCATCCGAAAGTGAGGCCTNGCCATCACCCTTGCATTCACAGTTTCTCGTGCACTCACCCTGACACCTGCCCTGCCTTTGCTTTAGTCCTCGTCCTCATCCGCTTGCCTTCCAATGAATGATCTTCGCCCTGTTCCTTGCTTTTTTCCTCTCCGTGGTCTTCACCCTTGTCCTGCCCCTTTTTGCGACCTGTAGAGTACAAGCACACCAAGGATGTACAGGAATGATGTCCTGCCTTGAAATCCATTCAAGGTTCTAGAAGGGGTTTTCCATCCTGTTAGAGTATCTGCGGCCTGCTGGTGTTCAACATTGTGCTGTTGGAGGATAATGTTGACTAGCTTGTCCTGTAGACAAGCTAGTCAGAGAACCTTGCACAATATTCTGTTATGCTGATGCAAATCCACTCCCTTGTGACCCGCAGGAAATCTCCCATATATGACCTGGAGCTTTGACTTCATTGCACCAGCTGCTTGGAGCTGTCGCGGTAAACTGAACCCCATGCCCAGCATGGACAACCGCGGCGGAGGACAAAAACCAGGAAGACTTGGCCCATACAGTGCCTTATTGTTGCTTCTGCTGCTCATCTGGACATCGTGCAGCAGCACCATGCCCAATGCTGAAGGAGTACCAGTCCATCCATCCGAAAGTGAGGCCTGCTGGTTGATGAAATGAAGGTTGGGAGCTTCCCATGTCTAGTGTGTCATTTTTTTCCCCTTTCATTATCAAAACCTTTACGCTTTCTCTCTCTGAGCGTAGAGAACAAGGAACACTTGAACCAGCAAGGCTTATGTTGCTGTGGTACAAACAACTGGAAGCTCCTGAATACAGGTTCTTCAAGTTGGTGTTGGTGTTTTTTTTTTTCCTCTGCGTGTTCTTGGTTTTTTTTTGGGGTTCTGGATGAACGTTTAATTTTAGGCACAGAACCACATGCTGCCATGGAAAGTCTGTGGCATAGGTCTTTCTGGCTTTGTATTTGGTTGAAGATGTGCCTGATTCTGAAACTGACAGTAGTAAAAAGAGCTGGAAGAAGGTGCTCCACATGGAAACGGCAGAGGATGGCAGACCCGCGACCCGCGACACTGCCTCCTGCTCCTCCTATATGGCTACGCACTCGCCACCTGCTTTTTCGACGCAACTCCTCAGTTGCGGGAGACGAGAAGGGGGGAATTCTCGAGTAGAATACATCTCTGCAGTCATTGTAGCAATCCCAGGACATCGGTTTTGTGGAATTCATGGAGGAAATCAGTGCCCCCCTAAGTCCCCTCGTCTGTGCTGTTTGTGCCAAGTTCATCCCTTCCACCGCTAAGACCAAAACAACCGTATTGCGTCATGTCTTGCTGTCTCTTCCTCTCAAGAGAAATCCAGGTTCTTACTCACATATGGCTCAACGCTTGCCAGCCAGTTTCATCCCAATCCCTTGGTTCTGGGAGATGAATTCAGTAGTATGCAATCATGTTTACCCAAGTAGCTCATGCTACTGAGGCATGGAGTGCATACCAAACCAATTTTCCAGTCAAGCTTGTGGAGCTTCCACAAGGGAGTGCCAAAATCAATACCAAGTTATTAGTTGGGAATAAAGGGGACCAAAAAGACAAAGAAGGGCAGCCAAGAAGACACACCGTCATGGTTTTCTCCAGATCCTTAAGACACCATCTCCACAAGATGTCACCCAGCAGTGCAGGAGAGTTTTATTTGATTTCTCCGCAGTAACATGGAACATCACCAAGAATACAAGCTCCAACGTAATCACTGTACCTGAGCCAAAGATGACGACGATCATACTTTTGGCAATTATGGACCTGGTGCTACCAAAAGAAAAGGCCCAGGAAGGGGCCAGGTGGGCGAGATTGTTTTCCCACTCCATCTTCAGAACTAGAGAAAAAACATAGTGGAGGAGTATAACATTGAAATAAACTTCAACGAGAGCAACAGGCTTGCGACATCCATGATCATATCAAAATACACATAAGCTTATAATATTTTCAACAGAATGTGATGTGCCCATGCACTACCTAGCAAGGTTATGATCCTATCATTTCATGAACATGAGTCCTCAGCCTGAATTCTGTGGACCTACTTGTGGATAATTAGTTCGTTAAAGTGCATACCAGAATTTCTTTGGTCAAATGACTCGGTCATCAGGAAGTACAAAGTCATCTTGCATATCCACCTGTCCAAGAAAATCATGATCACAACAATATACGAGGGTCTTTCTTTCCATGCAATCAGATGTATCACCCAGATTCACCTTACTAAAAAGTGGTTGAAGTTTCTCTACTTTGTCTTTGTTGTTTTCCAAGACGGAGAGACAGTGATTTGCCAAAGCTGTGAACAGCTGTTGCAAAATGTAGTTGGTGAAAAGGTACAGGTTCAATATCTAATTTCAGCAGTGTAGAAGGCTGTGAGACAGCACACTTTTGGAGTTGCAATGGCCGTCCGTCAGTACGCCACGCTCAGTAAGGACATGTCAAGTCTTTTTTGCAGCCTTCTTTGCCAATGGAGGAGGCGCTCTGGGACAGCCAGCTCTGGCCAAGGTGCAGGGAATGCAGATTGTCCTGCCATTGTAGAGGTCAATGTTCTTGCACTGCCAGCCACTGTTTGCCCCACTCATTATCGATGGCTTTCCACCAAAGAAAAATCTTAAAATCCTGATGCAGCTGTCACGTGCTGTCACTTGGTATGAGCTGTAACCACGGCCACACTGCTGAACACCTTGCATGCCACCAACCACACACACACCTGCGTTGGATGCAGAAACACAATGCATGAGAGAATTATGAGAAGGGATCCATTAAATCAATGTACTGAGGCACTGCAGTTCCAAATTGGAGATTCTTAGGAGATCCTAAAGAAAGAATTTCCCCTTTCTGGTGTAGGAGTTTCATCTTCTTCAATAGTATTCAACATTCTGGAGTGTCCCAAACATCTAATCCGGACATAATCTAAAACGAGGTCAGACTATGGGTGAACCACCTGGCCCTTGGTAAGTTTTTCACCCCCGCCACTACCTTACAGGCCATCCAAAAAAGAAAAATTCTAAAACAAGGTGCCTCAATCACTTGCTGTTAACAAGTAGTCAAATTGTTGAGTGTGCATCAGGTTTTCATCCACTTGCCCTGTGCCCCCTTCCCCCACGCGCATTGTAAACCCATTCATTCTTTTTTACAGCCACCAAGGAAAGTTAGGATGCCAATGCACAAGTAATTTCATGTGGAAGGATATTGAAAAAACAGGTTTAGTGTGAACTCATTTTGCCAGACCAAAGAGAAACCGAAAACTCTCTCTCTCACATTTTCTCAAGAATGCGCGACACCATGCCTTCTCCTTTTTTTGGGTGGGGGGGATTTGAAATTTAACAACAGAGACGAGTACACAGATAGACAAACAGAAGAATGCTTCTATGGATTGCACTAGCATGCTGTGGAAAAAGACAATGCCACCATGCATGATAAAATAGATTGAAAGAAGAATGCTCATGGGATTTGGAACAGGATTCTTTCTTCATCAATGGAAGGCAGTGCAGCAGAATGGTTAGACCGTGCACCAATGCTGTCACAGACGAGTCCTGGGTTGAGTTGGAAGAACTTGAGAGGGGGCAGCCGGAACTTTGCAATGATGCTGGCACAGGTGTCGGAGCCATTGACGGCCACACGTATATTGCAGCGAGGAAGAACCCCTTTAGGCACCCCAAGAGAAGAAATGTTGAGGCAAATCTGCAAACAACATGATTTACAACGCATTCTTTTAAAGAGCTTACTATACCCCACCCCCACACCTCCCAGCCCACTTGCTCTCAATCCACCATGCCAGTGGTTGACTTCCTTGTAAGTGTAAGCAGCTTGGAGTGACAAGCCAGATCAAAGCAGTCATTGGTTCCAGGGAATGGTTTTCTGCAAGCAACTGCACATTGAGACAGACAGAATTGGAATTATGCATAAAATACCTATGGAAAGATGGTACCAGCATGAATAGGTTCTAGCACGCGATTACATGGAAAGAAAGATTGAGGGAGGAGTAAGCGGAGTCATGCAGGGTTGCACTGCTGGTTAGTGTGAAGATGGCACAGTTTGCCCTAGGTCATGTGATAGCTACCATCTTACAAACAATCTGCAGAGGCTTGCAGCTAACCTCTGTGATATCTGAAGGAGAAGGGGGGATTTGTTCAGTGAGACAAGCAGAGCTCAGCCATCTGGCATCATGGAACAGAGCAACCAAAGGGGATGGCTAAAGGGTCTGGTCGTTGTGATCTCAATAGTCATGTCATTCTTACCAAAGCTATGCCAACATTCATTTCCGTTTGGCTGCATGCTACTTCCTTGCTCCGCAACATTTTCGTGGATGCCACCCTTTGATGGATGGGTGAATGGCCACATTTACTGGAGCTTGAGGGCAACTTTCATGCTGCAAGCATCTCTGGTGGTGGAGGAGAAGGAAAAAACTTATAACATTGCTCCGATGCTGTTGACAGCAATCTGCAACATGTGAGCCCAACAGTGAACTGGGCCCACCAGAGAATACCATTCGCAACCTACTGAGCCTTGTCATCTCAGCCTTGGATGATGTGATACTGACATCAGCACCTTCCACCAATTCCATCTAGGCCTCCCGGCCAGTAGGCTGCTAGCTGTCACTGCAATGTAGTTGCAGAGAAGGACGTAAAGCACTCTGCCTGGAAATGTCCCCAAGCAAAAACTAGCAGAGTCAACCATCTTGAGTGCGGTTGAAAAGATTTACTGGAAAGGGCTACGATGTTTTAAAGCCTCCCCTTGGGTTCTAGAAAATCATGATTTCTTACTGCTTGACCAATTAGAGGTATTTCAGCCCGAAAGTTGCAAACCTGGCTGCCTGACCCCTTGTGATGACCAACATGAAGTACGTCTTTCCTAGTTATATGAAAATCATTTTTTTTTTCTATTGCACAAGAAAGTAGAGGTAAGGAATGCCAAACAAGCCTTTCGTGAGCTATCAACAACGGGAGCTATTGTGGCCGGCCACAACAATTGGTGAGAGTTTAAATTGTGGGCAGCTGTGATAGTCAACGACACCGATCTGCATGTAATCATTTCAGCAAAAATCCTCAGTCTATTTCTTTAAGAAAGAAGAAAAAAATGTGTCCATTCATAATGAAATGTTGTTGCTTCACAGTATCCGAAGGAACAACCGACCTAGGTTTCTCCTTCCTGTATGTATGCTTACCTGAATGCACAGCCAGATGCTAGGAATGATGAGAGACGGATTTTGGGGTTCTGAAGGAGAGTTTTAAAAACCATGATGTCAAACTCATTGCTGTGCACTTCCTCATCAAGAAGAGTGCCATCTACTGGGATACGTCATTATAACTGATATACCCCCTAAAAGGAGCCTCATGAACGATGGGGGTATGGATGAAATCCAAGGTTTGGGTCCGTCCTCATATGGAAGTTGGTTAGCCAGAGCCCACGCCGACGTTCTATGTTAACATTCTATTACAGAATCAGTTCTGCTTCACCCTTTGGTTCAGCACTGCGGTAAAAAGTGCTGAAATCTTTCAGGTTCTTGTGGTTCACCAGGATTTGGATCACAAGAGTTGTATTCTCACATTAAACTGAAGGGTTTGACACCAAAACGTCAGTCCACTGGAAACATCTTAACACAAGCTGCCTTTGCACGTGTGCTTCAACAACATGGACAGCCTCGCTTGTCCACAGACCATTCAATCACTGTCCTGTTCAAGCCCGCATCATATGGGAATCGGGACAGGTAGTCCCTTTTGGACTTGTTTGGTACTGTTTGCTTCAATTTTTAAGTAATTCTTGTTTTTCTATTGAAATTCCAATGAATGTAGGCAAGAGGATGGATCGCTCTTTTGGAGCCGGGGAGCACACAGGTTGCTATGAAGCGTGGCTGCACCTGTTTTCCAGGGCGTGGAAGCCGTTTGGTGGTACTGTTGAGCCATCGGTTAAGCAAAAGGAGGCGCTCAACTGGCACACCTGTCAGGCTGGCCACAGATGCACACCTGTCTCCATGTGCAGGCCAAACACACGTACATCCATGTCACAAAGGCTGTGGTCTTGGTACTTGTGGGAGAGGCATGCATCTTCCAAGTGACAACGTCTTTTTGAGGGACACCTGCTGGACCTAGGACAGCAAGCAATCAACTGCCAAGTGCCGAAGTGACCAAAATGCAAAACCAGCAAGGAAATGTTTGAGGAGTACGGATTCTGCATCAGGAATAAGTGCTTTCTTGACAAGCATGCTTGGAGAGCATGCTGGCGAGGACAGAAACAAGAGGCCAGGCATCAACAGCTTGATCCCTACATGCGAGTTCAGAAGCAAGGTAGCTGGTAAAATGGGAGAAAGGGTGCACAGGTGGAAGGGGTAGGGACAGGTGGATGTCTGCCACACCTTTGACCAGGAGCAACGGACATTGCAGTTGGGCAGAACAACAGCCCTGCTGATGTTGAGTCTGGTCCCTATTGGAAGAT
>SZWC01000236.1:389319-445915 GCA_023375785.1 Penium margaritaceum | reverse complement strand
GACACGCAAGCCCTGGGGATGGAGTTCATAAGACAAGCAATAAGCGAGAGCAAAAAGCGGGTGGAGGCGTCGGCTACACAGGTAGAGGCCGTGCTCTCCAAAAAGCTGAAGACGGCGTTAGACTGCCTCAGCACCGATGTAGGGGATGTGATGGACCTACTCGCGAAGAACGAGGAAGCCCACCGCAAGTCCCTCTCTCAGAAGATCAACAACCACATTGTCCACTCGGAGACAATCCTCCACAACCTGCTACTGCCGTGGCTGGAGGATGGCGAACAACGGATCCGGGCCACCTCGTCCACTCTCGCCATGGCACTCCACCACGTGCTAGCAGAGGGGCTACCCACGCTATTCTGGGCCAGGCGCCGCGAGGAGGAAGGTGTTGGAAATGTGGTTCCAACGTGGCCTGACCACGTCCTGAGGTTCAGAGCTCTTTTGGGCAGCAGTCTTAGATGAAGTGTGCACTTTCTGGACGCCGCACACTATGTGAGCAGAGTTCTGACGGAATTCAGCAACACCCAAAGTTCAAAGAGCTGGGGATAAACTTTGAGTGAATTAATGGATACAGACCACATCAGCAAAGTTATAGTGCTAGTTACAAGATTTCCAATGCATCAAACCGCCTGCGATTTGGACCACTGTAGAGCCCGAAACGCGATTCGGAGTGCATCATTGAGTCTCCGTCCCTGACAGAGCACAAGCGTGAGTGACGGTCGCCCGAAGCGCCCTGGACCCCAATGAAGCATCTGACCGCCATTCCGAAGCGCACATGGCTCCAATGAACCATGCGATATTGCTGCTAGCATCCCCCAAGGGGCGCCTCGGCCATGGTGTGCGTGGTGGGAGTCGAACTGGTCACCGCCGGATCAGTTTTCCGGCCGGTACCAAGTCTGCCGTCCAAACCCGGACGGCCAGCACCACCTCCCAACTTTGACGGACAATAACTCCCTCAATTCTTAGCCGATTGTTGCGATTCAAATTGCAGCTGGTCCAGCGTGTCCTCTAATTTCTCAAACATCCATCCATGCATGCAAAAATGCATTGTATAAGGATCTGGAGCCATCACCCTGAAAATGGCAACTCCAGGACATGGCACTGTGCAATATGTAACGATCTCCCCTTGCTCCTGCCATGCCGGATGCCTCCCCGCTCACTCCTGCTCATCTTCCATAGTGCTCTTGAGCCCATCATAGCCCGTAAGCCCAAGGCCTGCCACAGTGAGGACATGCCGATCTCTGGGCTGCACCTTCGTCAAGCAATCCGCGAGCATGTGCGTCGCACTACAATGTTGTAGCACAACCTGTCCCTTTTGGACCATGTCGTGCGCATAGTGGTAGCGCACGTCAATGTGCTTCGTCCTCCTGTGCTGCGTCGGGTTGTTGGTCAGCAAGATAGAGCCGTTGTTGTCTTCTTGTACTACCGTAGGCTCCCGTTGCAGCACGCCGAGCTCCTCTAATAGCCTGCGGAGCCACATCGCCTCCTTGACCACTTCGGCCAACGCGATGTACTCTGCTTCCAGTGTGGAGGTGGCGACGCAGTCCTGTTTTCTGCTGCACCACGAGACCGCTGCTCCTGCGAGGAAGAACACGTAGTCGGAGGTGGGCTTCCGCTTGTCCACGTCGCCAGCGTAGTCTGCATCCGTGTAGCAGACCAGACACAAGGGGTCGGTCCTCCCCTTGCCGTCAAACCTCAGGCACGCGTGCCGCGTCGCCTGCAGGTAGCGGAGGATGCGCTTGACCGCCTGCCAGTGTAGTGGCCCTGGATCGGCCATGTACCTGCTTACTTGACCCACCGCGTAGGCCAGGTCCGGTCGAGTCGCCACCATGGCGTACATGAGGCTGCCCACCGCAGACTGGTACGGCACCCCTGCCATGTCCTCCCGCTCTTCTTTTGTTTGCGGCGATATTGCCGCGCTCAGGTCACAGGTTGTGGAGACCGGACTGCCAACTGGTTTGCAGTCCTCCATGCCGTACCGCTTCAGCACTTTGGCCACGTACTTGGCCTGCCCCAGCTCAAGAGTGCGCGCCCTCCGGTTTCGCGTTATGCTCACCCCGAGGTAGTACTCCAACTCCCCCATGTCGGACATATGAAATCTGCTGCTCAGCTGCTCCTTCAGCTGTTGTAGAGCCTGTAGGTCAGATGAACACAAAATCAGGTCGTCCACATAGAGTGCAACGATCTGATGGAGCTGGTTGTTGCGTCGCACGTACACATTGTGATCAGATTCACAACGCTTGAAACCGAGCTGTACCATGTAGCCATCCATCTGCTGGTACCAGCACCTTGGTGATTGTTTTAGCCCGTACAAGGACTTGCGCAGTTTGCACACTTTGCCCTCCGGCGCGTCCACCCCCTCCGGCACCTCCATGAAGATCTCCTTGTCGAGAATGCCGTTCAGGAACGCATTTTTCACGTCCATTTGGTGCAGCTCCATGTCCTTGGCAAATGCCACCGCGAGGATCACCCGGATGCTCGTGAACTTGGCGACGGGGGCAAACGTCTCGTCGTAGTGCTCGCCCTTGCGTTATGCAAACCCCTTCGCCACCAGCCGCGCCTTGCACTTCTCCACTGTACCCTCCTTGTTGTACTTTGTTATGAAGACCCACTTGGAGCCGATGACCTTGGCGTCTTTTGGTCGATCCACGAGCTCCCAAGTGTCATTCTCTGCAATGGACGCAAGCTCTGACTTGATAGCTGCGTCCCACTGCTCCACTTCAGGTCGTGCAAGTGCCTCTTGTACGGTTTTTGGCTCCGCTGCGGCTGCTATCATGTACCGCGCCATGCCGATCCAGCTGCCTGTTGCTGCGTCATACCGTTTTGCCGCATTCCGCTGCCTTCGGCTGCGTCGCGGTGATTTTGCTGACGCCGGCGGCTGGTCCTGTAGCTGCTCCTCGGCAGCCCCGTTCGCGTCCTCAGCCTCCTCTGCTTCGGCCGCTGCGTCCTGTGCCTCTGCGACACCTGTGTTTGCACCGCCGCCCTGTTGCACCCCAGCACTGTTGCTCTCCGAAGACTCTTCTTCAGTGTCAGCGTCCGCCGGCTCCTCCTCATTGGTTAGGAGCTGGAACCACTCCCCCTGCTTCGGAGAGTCCACCACGCCGATGTCACTGCTGTTGCTGCTATAGGTCTGGTGCTCGTCGAACTCAACGTCACGGCTGCTGAAGATCTCCTCCTTGCTCAAGTCGTAGAGCCGGTACGCCTTAAGCGCGCTCTCGTAGCCAAGGAAGAGACACGGCTTGGCGCGTGGGTCCAGTTTTCCGTCGCGCCGTTGTGCCGCCTGCACCATCGCGTGCNGCTCCATACCTCCTGTGGCGTCTTCGAGCCGCTCTTCCCCTTCAGCACCGCTGTCGGGATCAGGTTGATGGTGTAGCTTGCCGTACGCACCGTTTCCGCCCAGAAGCTCCACGGCAATCCCACGTCCACGAGCATCGTGCGCACCATGTTCAGCAGCGTCTGATTTGCTCGCTCCGCCACGCCATTAGATTGTGGCGAGTAGGGAGTTGTGTGCTCCCACTTGATGCCCTGCTCCTTTAGCCACCCACTGCAGCCCACGTACTCTCCGCCATTGTCGCTGCGTAGCGCTCTGACCTTGCGGCCAGTCTGCCTCTCCACCGTGACGGCGTACTCCTTCAGCCGGTCCAGTACCATGCCCTTCCGCTGCATGAAGTACACGTAGAGTTTTCTGCTGCAGTCATCGATGAAGGTGACAAAGTACCGTGCGCCGCCTTTTGACGGTGTTTCGAACGGTCTGCACACATCACTGTGTACAATCTCCAGCAGGTCCTGGGCGCACCCCACGTTCTCGTTGAACGGCTTGCGTCTCGCCTTGCCCAAAAGGCAAGGCTCACACTTTTTGTGCGCTGCTACATCTGCTACCGCGTCTTCTGCACCGGTGATGTCAAGGCCGGGGACCATGTTGTGCTTCGCCATCTCCTTCACGACTGTGGGCGACGAATGCCCCAGCCGCCTGTGCCAGAGCTCCAGATCAGCTCCCCCTCCTTTGGCCAAGTTGAAGGTACGTTCTTGCGAATCTGCTACGTCTGCTGCAGCGGGGATCACCTTCGTCTCCACAATGTAGAGACCGCCCTCGCGCTTTGCCTCCAGCACGACTTCACCATCGCCGTCCATGCGCACCACTGCGCCTTTCCTGCGGAAGAGCACCTCATACCACTTATCCGTCAAGCGACTAACACTTAGAATGTCAGCCAGGCCGGGGACATGTTGCACATCACTGATGACACGCAACATCTTCTTAGCGTTCACCTCCACCTCCTCCTCAACGTCTCCTTGGCCGGCCGCCGGCTCGACTTTGTCGTTCACGACCACCATAGACTTGGCAGATTTGGTGTAGCAGACGAATCCCACCTTCTCGACTTGGGTGTGCTCCTCGGCGTCGGAATGCAGGCACCGCCTGTTGGCCCCTTTGAGGTTGTGGTTTGTGGCACCATTGAGGAGCCCCTTCTTGCCTTTGGCTTCCTTGCCGCCGGCCTTCGCCTCCTGCGGGCACTCACGGGCCCAATGGCCCTTCTTGCCGCCACCCTTTCCGCCGCCTCCCTTGCCGCCACTACCGCCACCACGCGTTTTGGTGACCAGGGCCGATGAGGATGACGAGGCCTCGCCGCCACTGCGACGTTGCGCCTCGTTGCGGATGTACTCGGCGACTGCGCCATAGGTCAGCTTGTCCTCCGTCCATCCACTGAGGACGGTAATGAGGGGGACTCCAACTGTCAGGTAGAGCCATGAGGAGAGCCATCGCCTGCAGTTGAGAGTCGACCTTCCACCCCACATTGTTGCATTGCAAGGCGAGCGACTCAATCTTCTGCATGGTGGCGAGGATGTCCTCGCCCTCCTCGATCCTTACCGTTAGAAGCCGCTTCATCGCGAAGATCCGGTTTGCAAACGACGTCGATTGGTGGATGGTGCAAATCATTTGCCATGCCTTGGCAGCCAGCGCGCTGCCTTGGAAGTAGCCCCACTGGTTCTTGGCAGAAGACGACAGCAAGAGCATGAGCGCCTTGGTATTTTTCTTTGCGAAGGCCTGTTTCTCTTCGTCTGTCGCGGTCTTCTCGTCGAGGACCTCCGTGCCCTTCATCACGTCGAGTAGTCCCTTGTGTGCGAGGTAGATCTCAAAGTACCACCTCCACAGCCCAAATCCAGGGCCACCCGCATACTTCTGGATCAGATACGACTCCGTTCTCAGCGCCATGTTGCGCTTCTGCTACCTGGGTCGTCAGACGTTGACAGCGAGGTTGTTCGAGACGCTCCTCCTGTCCGCCGGGGACGCCGTGAACGTTTGGGACCGGTCAGGGTTGTGGGCCCATAACCCTTTGTTGGAAATGTGGTTCCAACGTGGCCTGACCACGTCCTGAGGTTCACAGCTCTTTTGGGCAGCAGTCTTAGACGAAGTGTGCACTTTCTGGTCGCCGCACACTATGTGAGCAGAGTTCTGACGGAATTCAGCAACACTCAAAGTTCAAAGAGCTGGGGATAATTTTTGAGTGGACTACTGGACACAGACCACATCAGCTTGTGAGCATTGGACACCGTGGATGTGGTAAGCTTGCTTTAGAGAATTAGGTCAACAAAGAGACAATAGAGCGATAGAGTGGTGCGAGAGTGTAAGCCGGTGAGCGCACGCCGGCATCGAGCAGATGCTCAAGCCGATGTGCATCGCCACCCGGGGGTCGAGCCCGCGCACTCGAAATTAAACGAGGGTGTCTTCTCACCAATACACAACCAACAGCTAACACGGTGGCCCCCTATGGATCAGCACCCAGGAAAATCATGCAGCTCCCTCAAACACCCAATGCAAGTCACAAAGATTCATGGATTGGCAGTCACAATGTACGAATCCAAGCATCAACCACATCAAAGCAAGACACACCCGCATGTAAACAATCCACACCCATGGGAACACGCCAGACACATAAGTATTAGAGACGGGAAGAGACAGGCAAACATCATGCACCTCAGCGTGGGTCATGGGGACAAAGGAGACCCATTACATGGACAACACTCTTGAAAATGTTTCGGATGAGGGTGAGACCGTGTGTCCACCCAAGCAACACTGACAATTCTAACAGCAATGTACTCACGAACAAAGCGATGCTCCATGTTGATTTTCTTGGTGCGAGTGTGATGCATGCCACTAGTTTTTGCAATAGCCTCTGTGCTTTGATTGACACAGCACATAGTGATGCAAAGAATGGGTACACGCAATTGCTGCAGCAGACGACAAAGCCAGATAGCTTCGCACGTGTCTGTACCAAGGGCCACATACTCAGCCTCAGCGGTCCTGTGGGCAACAAACCCTTGTTTCCCACTTTTCCACAAAACTGATGTTCCACCAACCACAAAGATGTATCCCGTTCTACTACATGCATCAGATCCATGTGCCCAGTCACTGTCAACAAAGCAGTCAACAAGGACGGAGGGTTATGTGTGAAGGTACAACCAGATGCAAGGTGTGGAGANCAAAGCCAGATAGCTTCGCACGTGTCTGTACCAAGGGCCACATACTCAGCCTCAGCGGTCCTGTGGGCAACAAACCCTTGTTTCCCACTTTTCCACAAAACTGATGTTCCACCAACCACAAAGATGTATCCCGTTCTACTACATGCATCAGATCCATGTGCCCAGTCACTGTCAACAAAGCAGTCAACAAGGACGGAGGGTTATGTGTGAAGGTACAACCAGATGCAAGGTGTGGAGAGTGCATACCGTACTACCGGTAACGCCGCCTCAAGATGACACTCTTAGGGACGCTGAGAGAATTATGACAGAAATTTCACGACAAACGTGACATCAGCACGCGTGATAGTAGCATCATACATCGAAGAGCCAATGACTCTGAGGTAGTCTGTCACTTCCACAGTCTTCCCCAACTTGAATGGCTCCAATGACTTCAGCAGTGATCGTTCTGCTGGGGTCATGGATGTAGAAGCTCAGGGAACATAGGTAAGAAGCGGTCCAAAACGCTCCTCCAAACTACAGACGTATGCTGCTTGGTGAACGTGCAGGGTATGACGTGTGCGATCACGCTCTAGCTCCATGCCCAGAAAGATGCGTTCTGGACCAAGGTCCTTCATCTTGCATGCTGATAGCAAAAGAGACTTTGCAGCTTTGACAGATGTGGTGTCTGGAGAAGTAATCAAGAGATCATCCACATAGACAAAAATGGCAACAAGTGGCTTGGCGGGAGCATTGAGAAACAAGGTAGGATCTACATTGCTTCTTCGAAAGCTTTCTTTTTCCATGATCGCTGCAATTTCTAGATTCTTGCAACGTGTGGACTGCTTCAGGCCATAGAGGGCCTTCCGCAGGTGCCACACTCAATTTGTACCATCAAAGAAGCCAGGTGGCTGCACCATGTAGACTTCCTCGTCAAGCTTACCGTGCAGAGAGGTATTGTTGACGTCCATCTGTTCCAGTACCCAGTCATGCTGGGCCGCAAGGCCAAGCAATACCCTGGCAGTTGTGTATCGATCCACTGGAGCGAATGTCTCATCAAAATCAACCCCAAGGGCTTGAGAGAAGCCCTTTGGCGTGAGGCGTACCTTGTACCGTTTGACGGTGTTTTCTGGGTTCAACTTGCAACGGTACACCCATTTGGCGGCAACTGCTTTGCAGACTGGTGGAAGATCGACAAGCTCATGCACTCCATGTTCACAGAGAGCGTCAAGTTCACCTTCATAGCCTGCTCCCATAGAGAGGAGACGGTTGCTGTGCGAGCAGTCTGCAAAGTTAGAGGTTCAGGTGAAAGGGGAGAGAGACCAGCAGTAACAAAACACGAGGCAACATACTTGTTCATAGAGAAAGAAAGAGCCAAGGAAAACTCCTGCTCAATGAGGAGTAGCCAAGGGCAGTGCTGGGATGCACCATGGAGACAGCCGTAGGTAATGCAGACTTCACAAGACCGGGAGCACGGAGGCCAGGGTCACCAGAGACAATGGGATGGGAGTGAGACCGGAGTGCCCAGAGGCAACCACCGCGCGTGTAAGGTGAGACAGGAGGCACAGAGGAGACACAGAGGAGGCCGGAGGAGGGCCATTAGCTGCAAAGGTCATAGGAAGTGACGACACATCAGAGGGCGTAGAGAGAGAAGTTGAACCAGAGGTGGCAGAGGGCTCAGGGAGAGCCGAGGGCTCAGAGGAGGCAGAGGGCTGAGGGAGGCAGAAGGCTCAGAGGAGGCAGAGGGATCAGAGGAGGCAGAGGAGTTAGAGGTGGCAGAGGGCGCACAAGAGGCAGAGGGCAGAGTGGGGGTAGAGGGCTCCGAGGAGGCAAAGGGCTCAGAGGAGGCAAAGGGCTCAGAGGAGGTCGAGGGTGCCAATGAGCGCTACGAGGGGAGAACAGAGGACCGGGAGGGAGGAGTTCCACTCCCATCCCAAGAAGGCGGAGGGAGGGACCCGGTTGCAAAATGAGAGACATCTCGTTAAGAAAAGTGCTGAAGAAAGAGCACATCGTGAGACTCAAGGACAGCACGCATGATCTCAAAAGTGCCAAGCCTTGGAGAACTATGAGATGCCAATGAAGACACATAGACGACCACGGGTGGAAAGCTTACCATCCCGTTGGTCAGCCGGAAGTAACACGAAGGCAAGGCACCCCCACACACGGGTAAGGCAAAGGTCAGCACGCTGACCCGTCCAACACTCAAATGGCATGATAGTGTGAGGGAGAGGACCATGAGGGATGCGATTCCTGACCCACATTGTGTAGAACATGGCTTCCAAGGCAAATAGCGGGGACTGGCCAGAACCGGAGAGCAGGGAGTGCACCCCGTCAGCCAGGGTGTGGTTCCAACGCTCAGACACACCGTTGAGCTCAGGCGTGTAGGAGGCAGAGGACTCAAGACGCACACCAGGAGACTGAAGAAGCAAGAAGTGGGACCACAAAACTCACCACCCCGATCGCTGCGAAAGACACGCAAGGGATGAAGACAAGGCATTCAGCCTGAGGAAGCCAGGATTCAAGAACATCAGTGACATCACACTTATGACAAAGGGCAAAGATCCACCGGTAACGAGAGAAGTCATCAGTCAAGCACATCACGTAGTTGCCGAGGCCACCAAGGAGGTCATGAGGCAAAGGACCCATGACATCAGTGTGGACGAGGTCAAGGGGATGAGAGGTAGTGGACTCAGCAGTTGTGAAAGGAGAATCGTACATCTTGCCACTAGCACAGTCTAGGTAACCAGAGGCATACAGGGGTGTAAATGTGGCAACGTCAAGGCCAGTGGTGAGATAAAGACAGAGTAGACATTGAATTGCGGTAGTGTGAATGCGACAAACCGTGTAGGAGGTCTGCATGTGCAGGAGACAAGGAGGGGGCGGCGTGAACAAGAGCAAAGGCAGTGGAAGATGGAGGAAACGTGAGAGGAACACGGAACAAATGATCACAACACACGCCATAGAGGATAATGCAACTGGAAGAACAAAGAGCAACAGAGGCAATACCATGCCTGGAGGAGAAGTCTATGCCCTGATCATCAAGGGTGGCCACGGAGAGGACACTGCCTCTGCTCTTGTTCAGGCCGTCCCTTCCTTGTCTGTCTTCGTGGGTCCTTCTTCCACTTCCACAGGGCTTCTGCCTCCTTTGTCGGTCCTGGTGTGTCCGATCCTCAGGATAGGACATGTACAGCACGTCAAGGAGATACACGGACCCACCAGGACCGACAAAGGAGGCAAAAGCCCTCTGAGGCAGAGAAGGGATGCAAGGCAGCTAAGCACCATGAGATGGTGGAAAGCGGAGCATCAGAGAGTTGCAGCGTTGTGCGGCGAGAGAAGCGCAAGCCAGAAGAAGACAGCAATGGGACTGTTCTGTGACCACAAGGTGCAGAATGGAGCGCAACGTAGACATAGAGGTGGTGCAGTAGAGAGTCGTAGTCGCGATGAACTGTGGGTTAACACGAAGTCAAGCTTCCGAGGAGTCAGCAGCAAGTAACAGCTGCGAGCTATACTAGGACTGAACTGCCAGAGAATCAGCAGTGAGAGGCGGCTGTGGACTGAGGTGATGCTCGACCAACCGAGAGTCGGCGGCGGCAAGAGTGTCGTGGGCCCTTCGTGACGGCAAGAGTGCCAACCTGCGCTTGAGTCACGGGTCCTCGATCGATGGGGGACAGGGGCTTACCCCCATTTCACTGATACCAGTAGTTACTAGGAAAGTTCCTAGCTAGGCAAGTAAACCATGTGGGAGAAGGCTAGTGACCATCAGATGCCATGGATTTGGTAAGCTTGCCTTAGAGAATCAGGTCAATAGACAAACAATAGAGCGATAGAGTGGAGCAAGAGTGTAAACCGGTGAGCGCACAACAACATTGAACGGATGCTCGAGCCAATGTGCACTGCCACACGGGGGTCAAACCCGTCCACTCGGAATTAACCAAGGTGGCTTTCTTCCAGTGCAGAGCAATAGCTGACACGGTGGCCCC
The DNA here is from genome assembly GCA_023375785.1 of Penium margaritaceum. Classification (NCBI taxonomy): domain Eukaryota; kingdom Viridiplantae; phylum Streptophyta; class Zygnematophyceae; order Desmidiales; family Peniaceae; genus Penium; species Penium margaritaceum. The sequence continues at coordinate 435,488 of SZWC01000236.1, read as the reverse complement.
CTAAGGATCAGCACCCGGGAAAATCATGCAGCTTCCTCAAATACCCAAGGCAAGTCACAAAGATGCAGGGGTTGACAGTCAGAATCTACGAACCCAAGCATCAACCACATCAAAGCAAGACAATCAAATGATGCCCTCTTGAACATGCATGAGTGCCCTCTGGCATGTGCCCGAGGGCACTCCTAGATAAATCAGTTGCTTCATGGAGCCAGATTCAGCAGTCACGGCACGCTCGTGCGATGTCTCCCTAGGTTATATCATGGTGATTTAGTGTGTACATGTGTGAGTGCCAGGAAGAGTGAGCCAAGAGGGCATGGAGATGCGAGTGACCAACGAAACTATAACTATCCCTTTTTTCCACTCTTCCAAGAGAGATCAGTCCCACCCACAAGAAAGATGTAGCCGGTGCAACTGCGTGCGTCCTTGTCGTGAGCCGAGTCACTGTCAGTGTATCCATCAACGACCACAGAGGATTGTGCTCTGCAACATAATCTCACACATGCAATGGAAAGTGCATAACAAACAACACGCAACGCTGCCTCGAGGTGTCTTTGACGAGGTTGTAGGGAGAACTGAGCAAGGAAGTTGACCGAGGAGGAAACATGCGCTCGGATGGTGGTGGCGAGATACTTCGGGGACTCGATCACGCTGGGGTAATTGGTGACATCGACAAGCTCTCCCAGCTGGGATGTGTCAAGCGACTTTAGCATGTGCCGACCTACCAGAGTCATCTATGTGGATGTAGTGGGGTGTCAACCAGCTGGGAAGCAAAGTGCCCCCCCCGGCTACGTGTATAGGCTGCCTGGTGTATGTGCGGTGTGTGACGATAGCGGTCACGCTCAAGCTCTATGCCAAGGAATACTCGAGTTACACCCAGATCCTTCATCTTGAATGTAGACTGTAAGAGGGACTTCACTGACTATACAGAATCAGGACAAGGTGACGTAATGAGGAGGTCATTGACATAGTCCAAAATCGCCAAGAAGGGCTTTGCAGGTGCATTATAGAACAGTGTTGGGTTGACAGTACTGTGACTGTAGCCGCGTCTCAAGAGTGGAGGAGATTTCCATGTTCCAGTAGCGTGGTGACTGCTTGAGCCCATACAGGGCCTTACGCAGCCGCCAGACCTTGTTTGCGCCGTCCGTGAAGCAAAGAGGCTGAACCATATAGGTATCCTTATCAAAATGTCCGTGCAAGAGTGCATTGTTGACGTCCATGTGCTCCAGTTCCCAATCAAGCTAGGGACCAGGCTCAACAGAGCACAGGGGGTGGTGGAAAGCTTGACTAGAGCAAACGTCTCATCAAAGTCGATGCTTGGAATCTGAGAGAATCCTTTAGCAATGAGCCTGGTATTGTACCTGTTGACCTAGCTGTTAGGCTTCAGCTTACGCCGATGAACGCAGCGGGCCAAAACAACCTAGCGGCCTCGTGGGAGATCGACAAGTTCAAGACCCCATGTTCATTGAGGGTGGTGAGCTCCCCTTGCATGGCCTTCTCCCAGAGGTCGGCGTTAGTTACCTCACGCGCCTGTCACATAATGGTAGGCTCTGGAGGAAGTGAGGGAAATTTATTTTCCCCAAAGTAGGCGGCGACATAGCCAGCGATAGATGCCTCAAGAGCACTTTCGAACTCGTGAGCTACACGAGCAGAGTCCACATCAGAGCTAGGATGGATGACATTGACAACCAGTCCGAGTGCATCCAAAACAGTGGGTCTGGCAAAATGGCCAGCTTTGGTGGAACATGCATTGGAGCGAGTGCGACGCTGAGTGAACTGAGTGGCCTGAGCGACAGAGTCGTGTGGCAGTGAGCAAAGTCGTCCTCAGGCATGACTGGAGGGTATTTTGTCACACCACCGGACTTAGAGGTCTTCAGAGCAGGTGAGTTCAAACTGACAGGTGGAGACGACTGTGACATCAGCAGATGGTGATAGGTCTGTGAGGGGTGCTGGCAGGGACTCAGAGGGCACGGAGGGAGAAGGAGTTGGTGAAAACTCATATGAAGTCCTAGTCGAAGACCCAAATGAGGAGCTGGGAAGAGTGTGGGACGACGATGTGATTGGAGAGGAGGAGGATGAAGATGCACCAGAGGAAGAAGGAGAGGTCCCTGTGAGATCGAAGGTGGAGACAAACCCACCCCTCCCAAGTCGACAGAGCAAGGAAAGGGAAGAGGGTGGAGCGACAATAGATAATTCTTGAGGAAAAATCTCCTAAAAGAAGAGTTACAAGACTCAATAATGCGTGCATGATCGAGGTCCCAAAAGCGCCAAGCTTTGGACATGGCAGACACATCAAGGAAGGCACAGACTAGTCCCAAAGGTCCTCGGGGAGTCTTAAAGGTCCTCAGGGAGCTAGACAGCAGCGACACAACCCCATACGTGAGCAAGGCAAAGGTCAGTGCGACGCCTAAATCAACGTTCAAAAGGGGTGACATGGCGATGGAGAGGACTATGTGGCACACACTTCTAGACCGAGGACATGTAGGACATGGCCTCAAAGGAGAAGAGAGGGAGAAGGTCAAAGACACTAAGCAGGGTGTGGACACCGTCATCAAGGATCTGGTTCCAGCATTCAAAGACGTCGTCTTGTTGAGGTGTGTAGAGGGAGCGAAAATCATCAGCTCCAAGTGGATCTTTAAGAAGAAGCTCACCAAGGAGGGGAAGGTGGAGCGGTACAAGGCGAGGCTGGTGGCGAAGGGTTACACCCAGTGGAAGGGTGAACACTACGATGAAACCTTCACACCGGTGGCGAAATTCTCCTCCATCTGCTCCATCCTCTCGGTGGCGGCGGCGCGCAACTACGAAGTTCACCAAATGGACGTGAAAACTGTGTTCCTCAATAACAACCTGGACAAGGAGGTCCTCATGGATGGCCGCAGGAAGTGGACGCGCCGCCGAGGAAGGCATGCCGGCTTCACAAGGTACTATACGGGTTGAAGCAAGCGCCACTCATGTGGTACCTGAAAATGGACGGCTTCATGGCCGAGCTTGGCTTCAAGTGCTGCGAGGCGGTTCACAGCGTGTATGTGCGGAAGCAGTCGGGGTTGTACCAGATCGTGGTTCTTTACGTCGATGACCTCATCCTTGTGTCATCGGACATGGAGGAATTGGTAAACCTGAAGCGGCAGCTGGGCGGTCGGTTCAAAATGACCAACATGGGTGAGCTCGAGTACCACCTCGGCGTCACCAGGGATCGCAAGGCACGCACGCTGAAGATGGGGGAGGCACAGTATGTGCAAGAGGTGTTCCGTCGCTACAACATGGAGGAGTGCAACCCCATCGGCACACCCATGACCACCATGTGTGAGCTGAGCTCGAGCATGGGGCTGAACATGGACGAGGAGAAGGAGGAGATAGCAGGTTGTCATACCTGTCCGCTATGGGGAGCATCATGTATACCATGGTGGCAACGCGGCCCGACCTAGCCTTCACTGAGGGCCAAGTGAGCCATTATGTTGCTGACCCTGGACCGCTACATTGGCAAGCGGTGAAGTGGATCCTCTGCTATCTCAAGTCGACAAAACAGTCGCGGCTCGTGTTTGGAGGGGGAGCACGTGAGGACTCCCTCCAGTTGGTCAACTACTCCGATACCGACTGGGCTGGTGATATGGATGACAGAAAATCAACATCGAGCTACGTGTTTGTGCTTGGTGGTGCAGTAGTTTCATAGGCAAGCAGGAAGCAGGACTGGGTGGCACTGTCCATCACTGAAGTGGAGTACATCGCACTCGCGGAAGCCGCAAAGGAGGTGGTGTGGCTGCAGCGGCTGCTAAAGGAGATTGGGGTGCCACAAATGAAGCCGACAGTACTCAATGTCGACAACATGAGTCCCATCAGCCTGAACCAGAACCCGGTCCTGCACAGGAGAACCAAGGACATTGAGATCCGGCATCACTACGCGCGAGACTTGGTGGCAAAGGGAGATGCGGCTATTGTGCATTGTGGCACTAAGCGCATGCTTGCGGACGCCATGACCAAGGCACAGTCCAAAGACAGGCATGACGTGAGCTGCATGGTACTCGGTCTATGCAGTGAAGTTTAAAATGCTACAGGTTCAAAGGATAGGGCATCAAGACTGTGGTGCAAGGGGGAGATTGTTGACATGGTGTGCTCCTTGCCATGAGTGCCGTTGATCGTACTCCCTAGTTTGACCACTAGGGAGTGGTCAAACATCTGATTTGAATTTAGATTTGGATGTTGTGGATTTTTCCATGCAGGGTCGGGCTTTGAATTACTCAATTTGAGTGAGTATTCAGAAAGCAAGCCTAGTCCGAAATTCGGGTGTTGGTGGGTTGGAATCTGGTACCCGCCATGGGTGGCGGGATAATCCACCACCAGTGATCCGAGTCAGTTCCCAAAGACCCCAAATGCACCAGGACCATAAAGGAAGTAACCAAAAGACTCTCCTTGACCAGGATGAACTTCTTCTTGAATTCTGGGTGAGGAAAGGCGCTCTGATGGGTCATCGCCGAAATGCCTCCCGTTGCCCAGAGTGCAAGGCAAGGTGGGCGGCTCCACCAAGGGTTACTTCGATTGCCGTAGCAGGGTCTCTACTGCTCCGATTTGGGCGTTCTTGGATGCATTGGAAAGCTTAGATTACAGGCCATAAGGATCTGATATACTCTTATACATCTAAGTTAGAAAATTGTGTTTTGATTCAGTTCTTCTGAATGCGACGTGTTCTATCCACTCACATCCGCGATCCTTGTGCTCCACACTCTTCAACATTGGCTGCCCCAAACACTGGTAGCGTGCATCAGCAGGAGCTAGGCTTCCTTGAGGGTTCCTCCACACCCACTAGTTCCAACATGGCAGACCTTGGCGAAACAATGACCGTGTCTGAATTTGCCAAGACTCTCGCTCGGTCACTTCCTGCTCATTTTACACCTCTCAAGGCTTTTGTTTTTTTGCTCCTGTACTCTGGTCGTGACTTCACTATGGATGACCTCAAAGACATCTTCATCTCATCCATAATCAGTGAAGACAAGAATATCAAAGACAATCCCGGTTGTCAAGATGATGACCCTCACCACAGAAGCAATGTTTCGCTTCATGTCTCTCCCTCCATCCACCCTAAAGGCAGTCCCCGATGTTGGAAGTGCAACGGTTACGGGCATGTACGCTACCACTGCCCTCTCACTCAGATTAGACAACAACCTACAACATCCCCAGCTGTCGCACCCCCAACAATGTGGGCAATACCACCAGAATCACCGCAATGCTCCTCTTTACCCTCTACACCACCTGCTCTTGCTCTGATGACTACAGAATGTTCCATCGTTCCAGTGCAGCTTTCTCAAACCATTCACGTGCATCGCTTGTGTCTTCTGGCTTCACAGCAGACGTGACTCCCTTCACCGCTGCGCCATCTTCAAATTCAGATCTACATCTGATCATTCTCACTTTTGCTGTCACAACCTTATACAAGTCCTTTCTCTTGCCGGTAGCCAAAAGACCTCATACAACTTCATCCACAACCATCTCCCTTTCCGACAATCCCAGTGCCTCTCAGCCCACTGCTTTTTTTGCTGAGCGGTCTATTTGATGCCGACTGAAAGCAAGCACACTGAAGTTCAATACTTTATCAATGATACCAGCGTCCCATGTCCTTCTCTCCAGAAGGTCAACCTTGGATTGTACACTACTTCAAAAGTTTCTGCCAGGCTCTGTTTCACTAACTCGACTCAGTGGATGTTCCCATATTGGACTTCGACCCGCTGTGATGCATCATGGTGCTTCTACATCTACCCACCGTGTGCACACGACCCTCTCCGCCAAGACTTCTTCTCCTCCTCCAGGCTCCTCCTCCTCTTCTACTGCTCTCCAGAACACTGCTGCCGTCTCCTCACCCGACCCTCCGTGGTACAGCTATGTCCCCGGCAAGGAACCTCTCTGACCGCAATCTGTGGCTGTCTGAACACAGGGAGGAACTTGCAATGTGTCCAGCTATCCAGAGATCACCATCACCAACACCAACCCCACCAAACACAAACAAACAAACAAAACAAAAAAAGCATCGTCGCACCCTCTGCACCCGCTGCTTCCTTCGCCGCTCGGTCTCATGCCCTACTCCGTGCACAAGCTTCCCCGCTTCTCACTCGCAGAAGTTGGCGTCTCAACGCATGGTCTTCAACGCCTTCATTCTGACCACTTTGTGCATTTCCGAGCAAGGACACACTCACTTAGCGTCATCCTATACATCGATGATCTCATCCTCTTTGGGCCCACCATGTCCGTCATCTTCACCTTCAAACAACAACTCAGTACGCGCTTTGAGATGTCTGCCATGGGACCACTCAGCTAGTACTTGGGGATCCATGTCTCTCTTGACAACGCTCATGGCCACACTTCCCTCTCGCAACAGAAATACGCCAACCGTGTTACCACGAGGTTTTGGCCTCAAAGCTGCATCCCCCATGGACATTCTCTTGGCTGCTCAACATGGCCTGACCAACCCTGTTACAGCCGACATCCTCACCAAGGTGCTAGATTCTAAGTGTCACGCTCTTCTCCGCTCCCGCCTTGGCCTCTTTGCTCCCCATCGTCTGCCCTCTCTCTCAGTCGTCTCCTTCTGTCCCCCCCACATGAGGCGTTGGGACAGATGGAGGCGGCTCTTGGCAGTGCCGCCGTGCCTCTCCGTTTCCGTGCCCCCCACATGAGGCGTTGGCACGGAACTGGGGCGAGCATGGCCGCCAAGCCCCTCTCCTCTTTGCTTCGCTCTTTCTCCTGTGCCTCGCATAGCCTCCCAGATCCCCCTACATGAGGCGTTGGATCTGGTGGCTGTTTGAGGTGCTGTCGCTCTCCACCCGCTCGCTTTTGCCTGCTTCTACTCTTCTGTTCATGCTTCTTCTTGTGCGTTACCCCTTCCCCTTGCGGTTCCCTGCTTGGGGCTCCATCCTCGCTTCGGGACAAATCCCAGGCTGACTTCTTGACTCATTGAACGCTCGCTCGCTTCCTCTCTTTTGCCCGTTTCCTCATTTTCTAGCCACGCTCTCCAGTTTTACATTTCGCGCCCCCTTATGTCCTCCCTATGTGCCTGCTCTCCTTCATGCGACGGCTGAGCGTCACACGGCCCACTGCACGTTGCTCACCCCTGCCTTTTCTTCTTTTTCTTTGGCTCGGCTCGGCCCGGCTTGCACGGGGGGGGGGGGGGGGGGGGGGGGGGGAATTTCTGGGACATGCAAACCCCTGCCTTGCCATCTCAAACCGTTCAGTTCTTGTGGGGGGGCAGTTTTTGTTGTACGCACATCTCCTGCGGAGATTGTGGCACAAGGGGGGGAATGTTGAAAACTGCCTATATCCTTCCTGGCCGCTTCGATATGAGATCCAACGGCACCAATGAAAACTCGTCATCAACATGCTACGATCCACATTTTAGCATAATCCATGGACTGGATTGGAAGCCAAGGCCAAACAAAGAATGTGGCATACTTTATACTACAACTGGGAAACAAAAATAGCATACTTTATGTTTCGCTGCTCGGCACGGCACAAGAACAGGAACTACGGCAGTGGACCAAGGATCGGAAGGGAAGATCTTTTACACCAGGAGATTGGAGGGAGGAGGATGGAGGACGGAAAGCCTGAGCGACAGCTCCTCTCGCATCTCCAAAGCTAAAGATCTTCTAAAGGGAGATTCAACGGTGGATAATGAAAGCTGGACACGACGGGCTGATCGCAGCCGTTGAGTGACCGAGAGTGCGAGCGATGGCTCCTCTCGCGTCGACGAGCACCGAGGGCGCTGGGCGTCTGCCAGCCTCGGTGTGCTCGAGACCGTCATCCGGTACGGCCGTGACTGCCGAAGATTAGACACCGGAGTACCGGACGGTCTGAGGCTCGATGAGCGCCTTGCCACTTTGTATTTTCTGCTGCTTATACTAGTATAAATAGGTAGTAGTTTCATTTGTAGATAGCTTTGTGTGTAGTGCACCAAATCAGGCATATAGCATACCGTTGGATTATGCTGAAATGTGGAGCGTAGCATGTTGATGACAAGATCTTTCCATTGGTGCCGTTGGATCTCATATCAGAGCGGCCAGGAAGGAGATAGGCAGTTTTTAACATCCTGGAAGTCACATGTTGGATATCACATCAACACCTAGGTCACGTACAACAATGGCTCCATGCCGAGGCCGAGAGAAGAAAATGCACACCACCAGCCAAGGAGCAGTTCAAGCATTCTTACACGCCATTTTCTTGCGGTGTGTAGGGTGCAGATGGTTCCATGCCGACACCACGGATTTGAGAAAAAACAAGAGGTGGCATTAAAGAGTTAGCCACCTTCATCTCAGTTCAAGATACGTATGCTTGGCCTGAGGCAACCAGGACTCAAAGAAGTCGGTGACAGTACTTTTGTAATGCAAGTCAAATACCCAACGGTAGGGAGGAAAGTCATCAGCCAAGCACAATGTGTTGCAACCAAGACAACCAAGGAATTCATGAAGAAGAGGACCCATGACATCAACAGGAACCAAATTGTGACAGAATCGGCCGTGCTGAACGGGGAGCAATGCATTTTGTGACAAGCACATTCAAGACACATAGCAGAAGACAGAGGTGTAAATGTGGCATTGTCGAGTATTGCTACAGACTGGGTGCGCAGGAGAGGCACAATAGCTGTAGTGTGAATGTGGCTGAGGCGGGAGTGAAATATGTCAACATACTAGGCAGATAGGGTGGGAGCAACGTGGATGAGAGCAGAGGCAGTGGAAGATGAGGGCAGGAAGAGAGGAACGCGGAAGGGGTAGCAAAGTAAGTTCTCAAGAGAACCACCCGGCAAGAGGAATGAATGGAAACGGTGCCAACACCATGGATGGAAGAGAACTCTATGCCCTTGTCATCAAGGATGGTAACAGACAGAATTTTGACCTCCAAATCAGGAATGAACAGGACATCAGGAAGAAGCAAGTTCCCACCAGGACCAAAAAAGTGGATGATGCTGATACGGTGAATGGGGAGAAGGTGGCCAGGCTTGGTGCAGACAAAGTGGAAAAACCCAACAGAACCGAGGGACACGAAGGAGGAATAGTAGGATGAAAATGGGATGGGTGGCTCCTGAATAACTGATCTAGAAGCCACTACACACGAGATCAAGGTAGACATCGAATGCTTTAGACAGTGGAAGAGAAGAGGAGGAGGAAGCACCAAGCAGACGAGAGAAAGTGTGAGACTGCCAATCCTCAACCCATGGATGATTATCAGGCAAGGCACCCGGGACACCCCAGGATGACACACCTTGAAGGGCTCAATCTGGCTCACAAAAAAATATTGGGACATGCCAATCACCCACGCACTCCCCTGAGAGTGAAGATGCAGAAGATCAGTGAGGTGAAGCTCCAGGGTATGCGCCTCCTCATGACGGTCGAAACGGCGGTTAGAGGGAGGCGAGGAGGAGGACTGGCCATCACAAGGTCAGGCAGGGGAATTCAAGTATACAGAGGGCAGCCCGTAGTGGACATGGCCAGAGGAAAGAGGCACCCAGCCCCTGGAGGATGAGTGGAGGGTAGGCTGCTGCAAGGGTGCCATGGTGTTACTAAAGGCAGTAGTAGGGAAGGGTGCAAGGGATGTTGGTTCTACAGTGGTTGCAGTGGACTTGCTGATGCCAGTGCGAGCCTAGTGAGTGTGTGTTGCAAAAGGAAGGAAGTATGTTGTCATGTGGGATAGTGCACTTGGACGCTAGCTTCCCAGAGGACCCACATTCCTAACACGTGACCACTCCAAGAGCAACGGACATGGCGAGTTTGCCGCCACGATTGCAGCCTTTACCTTTGGCGTGGCCCTGACAGCCACCCCCATTGGGGCCAGCACCCTAGGAATAGTGGGCAGCTGCATTGGTGCTAGAAGAGGTAGAGGGAGAGGAAGACGACGCCTCAGACAGAGATGTGGAAGAGGTGGTGACAGTAGCAAGAGCCATGCGGTGAAGTCACTTGTTCTGTAGGCTGCTCCACCAATTGGTGAAACGAACTGGTGGGATGTCACACATGTGGCAGTGGATGAAATTCTGTCACCTTAACACTAGGATGCTAACGTGTCAAGCTCACGTCGCAAGTCTGTTGGCGATGTGGCTAAGCCAAGCCACTTCCCAGGAATGTTCTTTTGAATTATATGAATGAAAAGAAAGCCATAAAAGGACTTGTCTAGCATGCTGATTAATTCACCCTTGCTTGATGCTCGCTTGCGTGTTGACGACTTGAGCTCTTCTTGAGATGGAATGCTAAGCCTTTAGTACTCTTGAAGCTGAAGTGTAGTGTATGCCTGATTTAGTTGGGATGAATGACATATGCCTGCAAAGGAAGAAGGTGAAAAACCTCTATAAGCTTTTATCTTTGCGGCGTCTCTTCCAGAGGTGTTTAGCTCAATAGCTAACAAAGGGTTATGGGTCCACACGAGACCACTAAAGTCATGAGCAGTGATAGTGCCTTTGCTCCCACCCAACCTCTCTGTTTACAGGTCAATCATCATCGGGAGGGAAATGCAACACATCTGCACCTTTCTACCTTTGGAGCAGGAATCAGCCTACAGGAACCTACATCAGCCTACAATAGCCTACATCTGCTCGCATTGGCCAACGTGAACATTACAAGCACTTGTCTCTTCTCAACAACAGCCTACAATGGCCTCAAACATAGATGCATTGGCGTAAAAAAAAGATGCAGCAGTTGTAGCATTCTTAGTTGTAGGGATGGCAGGGATAGGGGAACCAGGGAAGCATTCTCCCATCCTCAAGTTTGATGGAGAGGGGTTTGCGCTCTGGAAGTGGCAGTTTGAGATCATCCTGGTGTTGTTCTTTTATGCCCCATGGCCACTGCTATGGCTTAGCGGACAGGTTGGGCATGCAATGATCCCTTGGAGTAATTCCCCCAAACCTTGGTCCTGGTGTAAGTCCAAGCAAGACACCAGAAGTGTAGCACGGTGGAAAGCACGTTGGACTTAGAAACAACAGGTTCTGCGATCAAGTCTTGATGTGAGGAGGAAGGTTTTTGACCTTCCTGCACAGGGGAAGTTTCCTAGATATTTCTCCATGCATGAGAAGCATGTGCCACTTAGCGGTCAGTGGATGCTCCAATTGGTGAGCTGGTGAGGTGGTGTGGAGTGGCCTACCCCAAAGGTGCCACTACCCACACACCTTAGAAGTTAGGCCTGGGACTATATGTACCAGGCACATTTCTCATTCTAAATACACAATCTAGCCTTAGATGCTCCTCATAGAGCTGTCCAACTAAGGAACATTATAAAGAAGACACTGGTTAGTCTAAGCCCCAGGATTTTGTCTCTGACTAGCACCTCGTGCGAAAGTGACCAAGTGTTTAGTGAACACAATTGCTAGCAAGTGATTGCCTAGGAGCAACTCAGTGTGGAGCCGTGATCCTGAGGGTGATACCTTCTCCTAGCTTAACTGCTAGGAGCAGACGGCAAGTGCTATTGTCTCGACCATGTTTTCTAGTCCGTTTGCCTCAGGCCAGTTGGCAAAGGGTTATGATCACACACTGACCAGTTGTAAGGCACGCTTCACTCAACTTTGCTACACTCTCTCGAGGTGCGCACGTCAGCTCCATCGGCTCCATGAGCTCAATCTACTTCAGCAAATGATGCCCCCAATTCTGTCGCATCTTCAACTTTTTCCGCGCTGACCTCGTTCCGCGCTGTCAGCGGACTATGCTCCTCTATCACAGTCACTTTTTGCTTGAGCTTCGTTCTGCAACAGATCTGCAGCACTAACTCTGGACAACAAAACCATTCTGCGGACCACAAGTCTGGACTTATGTGCAAGAACCTCACCGATGAGTGATGCTCCGCGGTCCACTTCTTGCCACGCGAGAGCCCGCCACCTCGTGGCTTCCAGCTCCTCTCCGCAGAACCTCGTTCCGTGGCCGTGAGCAAGCAAGGGCACCGCCGGCAGCTCACTTCACCTTGGGCTTGGTCCTTCACGCACTTAGTCCCACAGACCGCGGGCAGAATGCCAAGAGCAATGGAAGGCAGGGGAGCGGAATACTGAGAGCATGAATGAAAGTAGGTAAATGTCTTTGATAATCGGAAGCAGAGTACATGAAATGCGGAATACTGATCCAAATCAGCGATTGAGATCGCGGACACCTTGTGCTATTGCTGCCTAGGCCTTATCTACCTGGAACTCCGCACGACGTGTCTACACGCCGTCGTTCTCATCCCTCTCCTGCTGTCCCTGTTTGCTGTCGGAACATGGACGGCAGGTCGGAACAGGGACCTGCCGTCCCTGTTCCGACAGCGACGGCAGGTCCAAATCCCCTCCTTTCCTCGTCTCCCACACTACAGGTGGTACATTGTCCTGCACATTCCGCATGCCATGCCGAACCGTTCTAGATCTGCCTCGCATCCCCTGCAGAATGGTGCCAAGGACTCGTCATCGTATGCGAGCGAGGCCTCTTCCTCCATGATTGCTTTACCCACTCATCCATGGCAGTGTCCTGCCCAGGGTGAGCTGCCTGTGACCAAGCAAGCCTAGTGGGTCAGCTTTCCGCAGTTGGTGCAGCATCCGTCCTCGCGCACATCCTTGACGCAGGTGAGGTACTTTGCGGCGGGCACCGCTTCCGCTGACGGGCCCTGTTTCTCCTCGCCCTTCGAGTCCACCTCTTCCCCCTACTTAGTCACCCGGGGCAGTATCCAGAATTTTTGCTGCTTTTCGATGTCTCGGCTGCATCTCCCACATACCCACGGTCCGCTTTGTCCACCCTTATCATCCCGCGGCTGCTCTACACATCTCTCACATGTTTTGCAGAGGCAGCCTTTGCAATCTTTCACTGTTCGGCCCCAGCTGTGCCCGCATTGGGCACACGTTTTTTCTTCTTCTCCTTTTGAGCCTGGTCCACGTCCGCCATCTGACCTTCCTCTTGCTACCGTCTCATGGTGGCCCCAGAGGCCGTGCGGGGTCCCTGTCGCAGTCCTGCCTGCTCCTCCTCTTCCTCCTCTTCCTCCTCTTTTTCTTCTGGGTCCCATCGTCCACGCGCCTGTCCTACTACTGAGCCTGGGCCCGCTCCGCCATCCCCTTCATTCTTCTTCTGTGCTCCCTCCTCCTGGGCCTCGCTCATGCATTTCAGGCAAGTGCGATTTAGTCCGATGCAGCTCTTCAACATCCCTTGATGTCCCAGTTGGCCACAGACGCGGCATACGACTTTCAGAAGCGGCTCTACAGGTAGGTTCTCCCCGCACCACACGCAAGGGCCCATGTAGGTGGCCAGCTTGCGGGGGCTCATGGGCACGCCCCTTTGCGGAATGACGGCGGGTGCCCTCGGGGTCTCCTCTCCACTGTCTGCTTGCTACTGCTCTTGCTGTTCTGGTCGATCTTGCTGCTCCTGCTGCGAGCCCCTACGTTCCTTTGCTCACCGCTGCTGCCCCGCCTGGACCTCCTCCGTAGAGACTTCCTGCACATCGGAGCCCTCCTCTGGCTCCTCTTTCCGGGGCTCTTGGCTCCACGCCTGCTCTTGCTCCAACACCTCTGCCTCATACTGCTCCAACACTTCTTCCGCCTTCCAGCCTCTTGAGCCCTTACATTCCACGAGCGGAGGAAGCTCTCCCCCTGTTCCAGGGATGTGCGTGTGCCAAGTCGGAGACAAGAGCACAAACTCGGTGGCTGGGTAGCTGCGCTCGTTGAGCCCATCTGGTCCCTGCAGCCAGACGTGTCTAGCGTCCACGCTAGCCACACAATACACCTCTCGCGCCTCTCTTGCTTTGCGTCCCATGCCTGGGAAAGGGCGGAGGTAGACCAGGTTCCCATCCTTGATCAATCTGTGGTTGAGCCGTCCATTACGGCGTCACATCCGCGCAAGGCCGAGACAGAGCCCCGCAGCCGTGCGTTTGCTCTCACCGCATTTGTCCTCTGGCAGCGTTTCCGGAACCACTCTTGTACCTCGGGGTCCTTGGCTGCTTCCCACTCAGCCTTCGAGCGTCCATCCAATTGCTCCTCCGGATCCAGTGGTAGCCGCAGCGGCTTCTGCGGCATACCTAGGGCCGCACACGGAGATTATCCGAAGAGGAGGACGTGCGAGGAGAACGATGTGGCATGACTGGGTGTCGTATTAATGAAGTGCGCGGTCTTCTTCAAAGTCTCCTCCCAGTCGTTGTTTTCTGATATTGCCACCGCCCGCTCCAGGATGTGCAGCATTCCACCTGGCCTTGGGACTCAGGCCGGTACAGCCCGGAGTGTACATGCTGCGCACCCCATTCCGCGGGTTCATCGCGGATCGGCCTCGCGAATTCGGTGCCGTTGTCACTGTGCACCACACTGCACCCCCCAAACCGGTAGAATATATCCTCCCGCATGAAGCATGCAGTCCGGTCGGAGGACTTGTCAGGGACTGCGCGGACCCATATGTACTTCGTGAAGTGGTCCACCGCTGCGATCCAATACTTCTCCCCTTAAGCGTGGCGAGGCCGTGGCCCATGGGAGTTGATGATGATCCGTTCCACGGGCTCACCAATGGGGGAGGGCAAGAAGAGTGGCATGTCCCGTAGCGTAATTTTTCCGACTCCGTTCACAGGGGGCGCAGTGCTACACCACCTCCTTGACTAGTGCCACGAGGTTTGGCACATGCAAGATTGGAGATAGGCGGTCCTTGAGCGCCTGCATGCCGGAGTGGTGGTGGCAGTGGTATGCCTCGTCCACTGCCGTATGCAAGGTGGGCGGAGGTACCCACAAGACCCGTGGCATGACTCGCCAGAGACGACCGCCCTCCCATGTGTACTGCTCACAAAGGCGGGTGAGGTCATCTTTCTTCCGCCTGTCAAATTCCACCTCCAGCTCTGTCTCCAGGGCCGCGTACACCTTCCGCGCTTCCGCTTTCTGTTGCTCCTTGGTGGTGGCGCGGAGCAGGACGTGGGCTGTCTGCCAGATTTTCCATTCCTGCATTTCCACCGGTCCCTTCGTCTTGTCTGCCTTCTCCGCAATAGCTTCCCCCGGCTTTTTCTTTGTCTCTGGCTCCTTCCCCGACAGCCCCTTTGCTCGCCTCTTGTCCTGCTCTGCCTTCATTGCCTGCAGCCGCCGTCGGTTTTCCTTGTCATAGACGGGGGTTCCCTATCCCAGCTGTCCAGTGCTGGGAAGAGGCGGAGGATCCCCACCGCGCACAGCTCTCCTTCATCCCAGTGGTCCCACAGCCTTATCTCAGATGGTGCCCCGTGTTGTCTGCCCCATCCATCGCAGATTTTTATCACCTCTGTCTCAGGTCGCCGCCGTGTTGCAGCCTGAGAGAGCCGTAGCAGGCCTTGTCCTTTGGCGATGGGCTGCTCCTCATCATCTGTTCATGGTGACTTGCTGAGCTTAGAGATAACCACTGCCCCTGTCTCCTTCCTGGCCGCTCTGGCCGCGGCGGCCTCCCTGGGTCCTCTTTCGCGGGGAGCCGCGGTGCCAGTGCTCCCAAGGATGGACCGAAGCTAGGTCGGGACCAGGTCAACCGGCATTGGAAGATTGCGGAGTACCTCCAGGAGCAGCTCCGCTGCCTAGGCGGTATCCTGCTGGGCCTGCGCCAGCTGTGACGGGTCGATGCTCGGGAGGGTGCCCTGTGGTTGGCGGCGTTGCTTGCTGCACTTAGCGAGGGGTTTGCCAGCGGTGCTGTCATCCACAGCTCGCTTTCCTTGGTGACGCTGGCTTGATGTGGGTGTGGTCTCCGTGGATGGTGCCTGCCCACCCGCGGTCTGTTCCTTATGCGGAGTAGCCACGCGGCTAACCGAGGCCACATGAGATGGGGCAACCTGTTTGATAGCCGCCGCCGATGGTGTGGCCTTCTTTGCCGCTTCCTGCAGTTTGGCTTTTCTGAGGGGCGTGGCTGCCGATAGAGCAGATCGTGACGCATCCTTTCACACCCCTTTTTCGGCCACTGTTGCCCCCGCTTTGGCTGGTGCTTCCTCCTTAGCACGCTTTCCTTTCTCCCCCTCCGCTGCTGCCTGTTCCTCCGCCGCCCGTTTCTCTACGGCTCGCTCTGCCACTACTACTGCCGCTTCTGCTGTCGCGCTCTCGGCTACTGCCTTCTCCCTTGCTTCCTTTGCCACTTTTGCAGCCACTCGTTCCGCCACCGCCCTTTCTTTTGTCGCAGTCGCTACTTCTGCTATTTCTCTCTTAGCTGCCGCTTTCACTTCCGCTGCCGCCGCCGCATCCGCTGCTGCCTGTTCATTAGCTTCTTTGCATCTCGCCGCCGCTTCCTGTTCCGCTACTGCTTCACTCTCCAGTGCCGTGGGCTCGGTCGCTCTCTTACGTTCGGCCTCCGTCTGCTGCGCTGCTGCAAGTTCCCCTGCTACTCGTTCCGCTCCTGAATCTGCCTCCTGCCTTTGCTACCCCGCCTCCTGTTGCCATACTACCCGTAGCTTGTTCTGTGTTTATGTGAGCTCGAGGGAGTCCCGTAGATAATCTTGAGCCTCCTCCGCCTCCGTGATGGTGCGGTTCTTCTCCTCCCTGCATACTTCCACGACTTCCTTGGCCCAGTGTCACACCGCCTCCTCCTTCAGCGATTGGCCCACTCTTGAAGTGCCTTCCATAGTTCATCCGCCACCGCGGCTGCAATCCTGTGGCGCATCACACCCTCCAGATTCAGGCGCCAACATTTTTTATGGCCATATACAAGCCATCGCACTGTCTTTCTGCCGCAGAGATGCGTGCGAGCTCTTGGGTTGTGTACTGCATTCCACATCTGGCGGCGGTGGCATCGAGTAGGTAACCCCACCTCCACATCTTTGCCCTAAATTTTCTACGCGGTGCCTCCGCATTTCTTGCTGGCATCTGGTGAACGTGATACATGGTGAGAGCCCGGACTTGTTTCTGAAGCAGATGCAAATAGCGCTGCATACGGTCCTTCATCTGGTCACGGCGTGCCTGGAGCCACCATTCGCGGGCGGCGTTCACAGAGTGATCTGGTTGATCCATGTCAAGGAATGCCGCCACACCCGCCATGTCACAGGCTTGTTTCGGGTGGAGGTTGAGGACGTCGCGAAGCGCCGAAATGAGACGCTCCGCTCCTGCCATTTCAAGTAGTTGCTCTTGTCGCCCATGCTGTCCGAGGGCCAGGGCGGCCTTGGCCGCACCCTTCAGGACCACCTGCCAGGCTCGATTAAAGAACGAGTCCGCCAGTTCTGCACGGATTGCCTCAAGGAGCTCATCTTGCAGGTGCATGATGATGCTGCTGACCACGTCCAGCAGGCGAGTGGCCCTGGGTTGATCGCCACTGTCACCAGAGCTCTCTTCCAGAATGGTCTGCGCACAATCCATTATCTTTCCTGCGCTGAGCAGGGGTTGCGGTGTTCCTTGGGCCGGGCTGCTTCTCGAGGCCGGTGGGGAAGAGGAGTACGCGGTAGGTGCGGAAGGGCCGGGTAGCGGAGGTGCGTCAGAAGATGCCACTCGTGCTGCTGCTGCTGTTGAGGGTTCGGGAGGGCCAGATGGCGGTGGTGTACGAGCGGATGCCACCGATGTGGCTGCTGCCGCTGGAGGTGCGGCAGGACCAGATGGCTGGGGAATGCCATTTGGTGCCGGGGATGCAGTTGCTGGTGAGGCTGCGCCTGCCTACGTGTGTTCTGTGAGGGGAGCAAGTCGTGAGGGGGCTGCGGCCACTGCTGCAGGTGTCGCGGGACGTCCTGTGCCAGTAGCAGGTGTCGCGGTCTAGCCCGCGGACTGTCGTCGCAATTGGCGTCTCGATGCACCACCCCCCCTCATCAAAGGCGTGGATCCCGCGCTGGAAGGGTGAGCCATTTTGGAGGCTGTGCCGCGGTTCACACCAGAGCATTGCGTGAGACGACGGGTGACTTGAGTGCCGGTACCGTGTGGGGCAGCAACCATGTGAGGAGAGACCGAGAGCGGACGAGGTGAAGTGAAAAGTGGACTGAAAGAACGAACGCCGAAAGCCAAAATGAGGCTGAGAATGCCAGTGCCGAGCGATGTATCCGCTTTGCACGGCGCGAGCCAATCCGCCGCCAGAAGCATATCATATGTTCACACATCGCACACCTGGACGGTGTGCGGTGCATGAACGTTGGTGACCTCCATGGGAAGAGTCGCGATTTAGCCGATGGGTGCATCGTTGGAACCAGCAAAAATGGAGAAGTGGAGCCGGGTGGGTTCGAGAAGATTGTAGGTGTTAAGTGCGCTGACAATCCACAGCGTGATGGTGGTATGTGTGGCATCGGTGTCCACGATGGCCACAAATATGCGGCCACACACCCAGACGTAGCAGCATGCCACGTGGACCTCAGTGGGCGGAGGTGGTCCGGGAATCATCGGAGCGGGAGCCCATGTGCATGGTGCGCGAGCAGCGTCCGCTTGGACGCGAGAGTGAGCCGTGAGGACTTTGTGGGAAACCATGTAGACTCCCGTGTCGCGGTCAAGGGAACAGGAGAGGCGGATGCCAACAGGAGAGAGGGAGGGGTTGAAGGAGGAGAAGATGGTCTGGAGGCGATCCGCGGATGCAGGGGAGTGAAGGAGAAAGTCAACCAAAGAGAGGGGGTAGCGGTTGTCAAGAAGAGGAGAGGCGGCGGGTGCCGACGGTGCTGGTGGGGGATGAATGACAGATGGAGCAGCGGGAGAGACCCGACGGGTTTGTGGGAGGGAAGAGCATGGGGGAAGGTGTGCAGCAATCTCTTCCACGTTCGAGCCGCAAACTATGGGGTTGTAGCGGCGGGCAAGCTGGAGACTGTCGGTGGGGAGGGCAGGAGGCGTCTGCGCGAAGTCCAGGTTCGTGGAAGAGTGCGACTCAGCCAGCAGTTGGTGCGCGATGTCTTGCTCATCATTAGAAAACTCGCGGGCGACACCCTCCCACTGGGGGTTGGCATCAGCAGGGAAAGGAGTGGGTTGGGGTGAAGGGTCCGCAAGATCCTCTTGTCGATCAGCGGAGGTTGGCCATGCCTCACGTGGGAGGCAACTGAGAGCATCCGCGTTGCGGTTGGCCAAAGCAGGCTGATACTTGATCTTCATGATGTAACCCTGCAGGAGGAGAGCCCACTTGGCCAAAATGCCCTCATGGTTCTGAGTGGTGAGGAGCCACTGAAGGGTTTGATGGTCAGTGAGGACAGTGAAGGGCTTCCCGTTCTTGATGTAGTCGCGGAAATGTTGGAGAGCCCAGAGGACGGGCAGGCACTTTCCCTTTACCGATGGGTACTTCCGCACGCCATCCGTGAGTGCGCGACTGCCATACGCGATGACCCGTTGGACGGGCTTGGTCTGCGACAGAACTGCACCAAGTCCATCCCGCGACCGGTTGGTGGTAATGGAGAAGGGCAGGTTGAAGTCGGGGAACTCCAACATGGGCGTGGTGACCAGCCAATGCTTGATCTCCGCCCATGCCGCTGCACACTCCATCGTCCATTTGAAGGGCACGTCTTGGTGTATGAGCTGTTGCAAGGGGCAGATGATGCAGGCATGGTCACGGACAAACTTGCGGTAGAAGGAGATGAAGCCAAGGAAGATCTTGATCTGTGCCGCGGTTGTAGGTTGCCGAGACTCCTGGACTGCCGTAATCTTTTCTGGGTCTGTCTTGATGCCGTCATGACTCGTGACGAAACCCACAAACTCAATTTCTGCTCTGCCAATGGAGTATTTGGCAGCCTTCAGCTTGAGGTTGGCAGCGCCGCGGGGACAGCGGTGAGGGAGGAGAAGAGTTCCGCGAAGCTTTGGCCTGCTACCATGATGTCGTCGATGTAACAGCTTACGTTGGGAATGCCGCGGAGGTTTGAGTCCATAACGCGTTGGAAGGTTGCTGTAGCGTTGCGGAGACCAAAGGGCATGCAGGTGAAGTTGTAGAGCCCTTCTGGCGTAACGAAGGCAGTCTTGGCGATGGAGTCCGGATGCATGCGGACAGCATGGAAGGCTGCCTTGACATCCAGCTTTGCGAACCATCTGCTGCCTTGCTGGCATTCCTAGATGTCGACGATCAGAGACATGGGATATGCGTCTTCTTCCGTGACCCGGTTAAGGTCGCGGAAGTCAACAAAAAACCTCTTGGATCCGTCAGGTTTGCCAACAATGACTAAGTTGGCACACCAGGGACTCACAATGGGAACGATCACCCCTTGTGTTTTCAGCTCCGCGAGGCCTTTGGTGATGATCTGTTCCTGGTCTGGAAGTATGCGACAAACCTTCTTCTTGGTGGGGGAAGCTGTCCTAGTGGAAATGACGTGAAAGGCATCGACTGCCCCAAGGTCCGTTGCCAAGCCGGCAAAGATGTCCGCAAAGGAGGCAAGAAGGTTGCAAAAATCATGTTTCTGTGGTGGAGAGAGACGAGGGTGCAGGATGTGGTCCCAACAAGGGGGCGGTGGCCGATTCTGGACACGGATAGGGTAAAACTCCTCTTTGTCTTCCAGGGGCAAGCCCGTGCCGAACACCTGTTCTCCCCGCTGCCATAACCCAAGAAGGTTATTCCGCTCGCTTGGCGCTGCAGCGTCTGTGGCGAGTTGTTGCCATTCCGCGGCCGGTACTAGCTGTGTGTTGAGCGTGGCTCCCTCAGGTACCTGGTCATGCTGGGGACGAGTCTGGGAATCTTCTTCTACAGCATCTAAGAGGGAGAAAGGTGCACCGCCGGTGACAGACACCGTCATCCGGTCCCTGACAGTGATCAGGACGTATTCCTTGGAGCCTACCGCAGATGTGAGCTGCATGACGCCAAGGGAGAACAACAGGTTGACTTGGCGTGGAAGGAGGTAGTCCATGCCCAGGAGAACATCATAGGTCCGGGATTTTGTGATCTGAACGTCCAGTGGTTTGTGGAGGGACCCCACCTGCCAGGGGAGTCCCTGCACTTCTCCATCCCCGTAGTCCATTCCGCCGGCTATGTTGCTGAATAGCTGGCGCATGTGAAGGATGCAATCCACCCATCCGACCACACAGAGGACGCAGAAGGGAATTTTGGTGTGGGTTGCTCCTGTGTCGATGATGGCGAGGAGCCTCCGTCCACAAATCCACACCACACAACAGGCGACCTCGTAGTGGCGGTCGTCGCGGCGGGGAGGTTCCAAAGGGTGCGGTGCCCAGTCCCAGTCGAGTTCCTCGATGTTCAAGGTAGGTAGCGCCTCTGCTACAAGCCGTCGGGTGTTCAGGGTACCATGCGGCGGTGTGGTAAAGGTGAGGGAAACTCCAATAGCCTGTAGGCAGTGGTTGGCTTTGGTAAACTCCTCCTTGAATCGTGAAGCCAGATCAGGATGGATGCACAGGAAGTCGAAGAAGTTTACGGATGCAATGGGAGTGGTGGAGAGCTTCTCCACGAGGTCCGTGGGGTTTGCAGCAGTAGGGAGAGTAGTACGAGGAGCGGATGAGATGGCAGTGACAGCTGGACCGTCTGTTTGCGCGGGGTCCATGGTACGGCGCTTCTCAGGGGGTTGCACGGAACGGGGTGCAACGGCGTCCTACAACCGGGCCTCTATAGCTTCTGCCTTCCGGTGCAGGTTGTTTTGGACTTGCGCAGCCTCCTGCAGATCCCACCCGCGGAGTCCGATCCGGTGAGCTCGTGTGATGGGTTCCGCTTCCTCAAGAGTGGGGGCCACCTTTGTGGTTTTGATCTCACCCATGGGCAGCCCCAGCTTCACATTGCGTGCGCTGGCCGCGGGTTTCGGGACTGGTTGTGGATTTGGCAGGATGCCCTGGCCATTCCCCTGTCCTGTCTGAGACTGGCCAGTTGGGGGCGGGTGCGGTTGCCGCTGCTACTGCTGGTGCTGGTGCTGCGGATCTGGCCATGGCTAGTTGTAATAGTGGTGCCACTGCAAGACCATTGGATCCTGATGGACTGGGTCAGAGCGTGAAGCTGCCTGTCGGTGGCGAGGGCTATTGCACGCAATGTGTTCTAGGCTCTAGCAGGTGTAACAAGCCTTGGGGTTCTGATGTGGAGGCTTGTTCTACGGGGAGGATGGTGCAGGGGTATCACTATCCTGATGTTGCGCGTAGACTGCTGGCGAATGGATATAGCCATGGCATCTTGTACCGCGTCTTGGAGAGAGCGGTAGCGATCAGCAATCATAAGGTTGCTGACCTCGTTAGGGAGCGCGCGGATCAGGTTCTGTAACAGGACCCACATCGGAAGGCCCTCTCCCTGGGGATTCCTGGCCACAGAAGCCCAGGTCAGGAACTGGTTCAAGAATCTGCGGATGTCATTATCCTTGAGAATAACCTCCTTCTCAATCTTCCGTAGAGCCTCCTCCTTTGTCAGGTGCTTGAAGCACTCGATAAGGGTATTGCCAAAGTCTTCCAAGGAGGGGAAGGGTGCGCGTGCATTTTACCAATCTGCCGCAGCTCCTTGAAGGTGTAGTTCTGCAGTGGCAAGGCAAAGGTCGGGTGGAATCCGGCCAATGCTGGCGTAGAGAGTGATCTGTTTGAGCCAGGTCCAGGGGTCCTCTTCCGGAGCACCCTTGAAGGTATCCAGCCGTGGGAGGTTTGCGGGCTCAGAGCGGATGTACTCCAGCTGAGGCACAGTGCTGCAGTTAGTCGTTAATGCAGTCACAGAGTGTGGAGGCTGGGGAATTGTGTGGTGTGACACGGAGTATCCGGCATGATGAGTCTACATCGAGGGCTGGCCGACGGGAATGTGAGGTCCTGGTTGCATAGATGGCTGGGACGTGCACCACGAAGAGTGGACTGGCACTGAGGCGGTGTAGGGTGTGGAATAGAATGTTGTCCCATGGGGTGGCACCTAGGTCCCCTTCGCCTGCGGTGCCATGAGCTACGGTATCCAATAAGCCTGAGCAGTGTGACCTATAGTCGTGGAGTTGAAAGGAATCGTTGGTCTAGTCCTGGTAATTGCAAGTGGCGGGACCGGGAGGGCATGGGTTGCTGTGGCCCACGTGGAGATTTGAACCCCCATCATCTGCTGCGGTAGCGCATTGGAGTGGCCCTGTGGCATCATCTGGGCTTGTGGCATTAGTGATGGTGCCGGAAGAGGCACTCCTGCCGACATGGGTCTGACTGGCTGCTGCGGGTGGGACTGCTGGTATGCAAATGCGGTGGACAGGGATGTTGGCGCTGCTCCCAAGAGTCGCTGCTGTTGCATATTTGGCACGAATGGCTGTTTGCTCATTCCCCCTTGCGTGGTGCTTATCGGCTGCGGGTCCAGAGTCGTCCATGGCAGTGAGGCAGGAACGGAGGATTGCATCATAGGTCACGCCTGTAGAGTGCCCCCAAATGACACATGCTGATGCATCAGAGTTGGACTCCTCAAGACTGGACTGTGGTGCTCCCTTGTACTGCACCACCAAGCGGTTGGATGCCCTGTAGTGGCTGTGGAGTCGTCGCGGAGTGATGTGCCATCGTCCCTGTTTGTACCATCCTCACAAACCATTAACACTAACACCTCGGCTGCTGTGTAGTCGTTGCAACCATCGCCTGCATTCCTTCCACAACCGTCTGTGATTGGTTCATCTGCTGATGTTGCACCCCATCACATAGCGCGACGCCAACATCCCCACCGATGGAGTTCTTGAATATGGCTGATGCTGAGTCACCTGCTGTTGCGCTGGTCCCGCCGCGGAGGGCTGTAGGTTTGCTCCATCTGCACACCCCCCACGGACTGTTGCGGCGGGTGCATCTGAGGCTGCGTCAATCTTGGTGCAGAGATGTGTGCCGTGGATCCCTCAGGCACTCATCCAGCAGGCGGTGGCACCTGATCCGCCCGTCGCTGGTTCAGCTGCGAGTGCGTGGATTTTGGCGTGTGAGAGGGCGCCAGTGTCCCCGCCTGCATGGTTCTCGGCATCTAGTGCTACGGATGCATCTGCAGCAGAGTCTCATTGGGCGCGGACATCGTGTTGCCCGCCTGCATGGTCTCCGCGTGCGGCTGTTGCTTGTTCTGTGTAGAGTGCCCCTGGTGCCCTGTGCCCACGGGTGTTACCTCCTTGAGTGATGGATGCATCGAGGATGATGAGTGCTGCAGTGCTGGGTTGACCGTTGCCGATGGCTGCTGCCCGCCACAACGCCGGTAGACCAGTCCGGGGAAGGCCCCTAGCTCTCCACCAGCGGAGGATTGTTCCAAGGATGGTGGGGCATCGGAGAACCATTGTGGTGCCAGGACCACTTCCTCCTTCCCTTCTTGTTCTTGCTGAGTCTGGCTGGATCCACGCCTGCCTTGACTGTAGATGGTCTCCACTTCCACACGCTCGCCCAGCGCATCCATGATGCGACACCAGTGCAGCTGTTCTAGCCACTCGGTAACCCTCCGGTGTTGAGCTAACGGATTAGAACCTGATGAAGAACTGACTGGGGTGCGGGCCAACACGGGAGAGGAGTCCCGGCTGCCTGCGTAGGTAATAGCTCGGCGCGGAAGGAAACACCGTGCTGATGATTGCTGCTGTTGGTGTTGCTGGTGTTGTCGCCTAGTTTCATGATGCACGAAGCTTGCCGCCGACATGAACGACTGATCTGAAGGTACGTGTAGTTTCGCAGAACAAAGAGCAAGGAACTATCTATGCTCACCGCACCATGACACTGATACCCCCAGTTTTGCAGTATCTTCAACTTCTTCTGCGCTGATCTCGTTCTGCGCTGTCAGCGGACTATGCTCCTCTACCACGGTCACTGTTTGCTTAAGCTTTGTTCTACAACAGATTTGTAGCACTAACTCTGGACAACAAAACCGTTCAGCGGACCACAGGTCTGGAAGTATGCGCAAGAACCTCACCGACGAGTGTTTTCCACTTCTTGCCACACGTGAGCCCACCCCTCGTGGCTTCCAGCTTCTCTCCGCGGAACCGCGTTTTGCGGCCGTGTGCAAGCAAAGGCACCGCCGGCAGCTCACATCACCTCGAGCTTGTTCCTTCACGCACTTAGTTCCACAGACTGCGGGCAGAATGCCGAGAGCAATGGAAGGCAAGGGAGCGGAATACTGAGACCACAAATGAAAGCAAGTAAATGTCTTTGATAATCGGAAGCAGTGTACATGAAATGCGGAGCACTGATCCAAATCAGAGATTGAGACAGCGGACACCTTGTGTTATTGCTGCCTACGCCTTATCTACCTGGGACTTCGCACGGCGTCTCTGCATGCCGTCGGTCTCATCCCTCTCACGTCACCCTCTTTCCTCCTACTTGGACTCCACGCGGTGCGTGTACGCACCGTGGGTCTCGTCCTCAAGCATACAGGGAACATCATCCTCTTATTCCTACTGAGTCTTCTTCTACATCCGCGGCTCGCTCAGGCAGTCTTCGTGTTCTTCCTTGAGTCTTCGTCTTCCACGGTGCGTCTTCAGGTGCTTCTCCGTGATTGATGCGCCAACTCCAGTGTTGATTTGTTGTTGCTCCGTTGATTACTCCGTCCGTCTGCTGCCCTGCCACCTCCGCTTGATTGGCTTTGCAACCATGTTTTCTCCTACAGCTTGCTCCCTGTTCCTTCCCCACTGCGGATCTTCCTGCCACTTCTTCCTGCCCTTTTGCAGCTTCCACCACAAGCGCTTGAGATAGCCGTAGGGAAGCCGCCGCAGATGAAAATATCAACCTGCGGCAGCTTCCTGCCATGTGGCCCGCCTGTGCTGCTGCTAGACTCCGTGCTACCCCATGCTCGACCGCGCTTACCGCAGAGTGTGCCTTGCGTGGATCCCATCTTGCCAACCCCCCCCCCCTTTCCGTAGATTGGCTCCCCCGCGGACTAGGGGCAGAAGTTTGCCTGACACAGCTCCAATGAGTGTTCTTGCACTCAGCACACATCGACCAAGGACGAGCTCTGCCCTTGGATGCAAGATCCTGGGTGTGCTCGTGTGAATGGTCTTCTCTGCCTGTAGGTAAACATCGGCTAGAGGGGTCAACAACGAACCCGCACCTTAAAACTGGTGGCAGACTATAGCTAACATAAGCCTACGTCGGCCTTAACATAGCTGAGACATGGAGAGCAGAAAAGGGTAGCTAAAAAGGTTAACACGTCAAGAGCGGTGGGGGCTGCCGCAAGCCAGTCAAACTCAACAGTGGCTACCACAGGGCAGACCACAGGAGCAACCGTGAGTGCTACCGCTTTGCCGTAAGGTCTCGGATCTTTGGGAGGAATCCCCGTCTTTGAGGGGAACAACTTCGCGCTTTGAAGATGGCAGTTTCAATTGGGAATGAAAGTGCGCGGCTTCATCAAACTTCTGAACGGAGAGGAGCAGGTTCCCGCAGAGGGCTCACCGGAGCATACGACATGGACAGAACAAGATCATGTTTTCATGTCACTCCTGACCAATGCGGTACCCAAGAAGTATGTTCCCGTCATTGTGGGGCTCACACTGGCTTCGGATTCTTATGGAAAGCTCAAGCGTGTACACCAATCCACCTCCCTTGCAGACAGATTATTCATCCTACAACGGCTGACTAGCATGCGGGTGAATGAGGGAGAGTCCATCCCTGATTTCCTTCAGGAGTTTGAAGGAATCCTTGGCAAGGCTTGCTGGATGAACTGGGACCTTGACGAAAACATGCAAGCCATTATCCTCCTTATGGCGATACCGGAGATCTAGAGCCCAATGATCACCGTGATGGGCGGTTGGAAGGAGGATGACCTGGCTTACATGGTAGTGTCTGAGTACGTGCGAACCAAGGCCATGCGCGGTAGCGGGAGTGAGGCTAATTTCTCATCCTATGCCGCATGCTATGGTGGCTGCGGGAGCAAAGGGTCAGCCTCTGGTCAGAAAGGCGGCAGCGGAAGCGGTGGTGGCGGTGGCAACAGTGGAGGCAAGGCTCCCAAGTGACAGGATAACTAGCGCAACTGCGACAAACCTGGACACTGGGCAAGAGAGTGCAGGTCGCCAAAGAAGGAAGATGGTAGAAGCGATGGGAGAAAAGGCAGAAAAAAGGGTGGCAAAAAAACCACTAACATGATGGTGTAAAGCACGCCTTTAACAAAGGGAGCGACGCTGCTCAGGCAAGGAGCCTTTGGGCTCAACTCCAGCACTGATCACCACTCTAGCAATGACAAGGCTAGATTCATCTCTATCGCCCCCTCTGATCGGCGGTTCAGATGTAAAAACAACAGCATTGTGAACGCAAACAATGTTGGGGATAAGCTGATGAGCATCTATCTTGACGGTGTGGAGAAGGATCTGCGGCGGCGTGACGTAGTCTACATGCCCTCATTTGCGACAAACCTCCTGTCTGTGTCAAAAACTACGGGCGACATGACGGTGGTGTTCATGTAGAAGAATGTGGTCATCGCCAGGAGCGAGGACATCAAGGTCCTCTACGTCAACAAATATCTCGTGGCACAGGTTCCACGGGTTGTTTGGCTCTACATATTGCAGACAACCACAATAGAAACCTCGGAAGAGGAGGGTCACGCAGGTGCGGCGGATGTAGTGGTCTTGGCACCGACGCATGATAGCACACCAACAAAAACTCAACAGGCATCCTCTGCCACAAAGGACAAAGACACTGACCTCTGGCATAGACGCTTTGGGGATGTTGCAAACATCACGCTTAACGTCATCCAGCAAGAGCAGCTGTTCCGCGGCATGGAGGAATTCAAGAAGGATGCGGCTGGGTGTGACAGGCTATGTGAACCTTGCCTCCAAGGCAACACCAAGAGAAAGCGCTTTGAGTGTAATGGTCGCCGCACAGAAGCAGGCCTTGACCTGATTCACACAGACGTGTCCGGACGCTTTCGCACGGCGTCAAACGTCGGCAACAAGTATTTTCTGACCTTCATCAACAACCACAGCCCCAAGGTGGCGGATCTACTTCCTCAAAACCAAGGGAGAGGCCAGAGAGAAGTTGCAGGGGTTTGTCGAAAAGGTGGAGCTGCAGACTGGAGAAGGTTAAGGCAATGCAAAGCGACAACGGCAGAGAGTATGAAGCATGCAAGGGCTGGTTGTGGCAATACGGGATCAACCACTAGACCACAACGCCCTACACACCGCAAAGCAATGGCGTGGCCCAACGGATGAATCAGACCATCCTCAGCATAATGAGTAGCATGCTCTTTGATGCAAAACTTCCATTGCGCTTCTGGGCAAAAGCAGCAAGAACGGCATGCTACATTGTCAACATGACCCCTGCGGCTACTCTGGGCAGGCACAAAAAGAAAAACAGCAGGCAACAAATCAGACCACAAGAAGTATGGTCAGAGAAGAGGCCGGACATATCACACATGAAAGTCTTTGGCTGCACCGCATGGCCAAAGTTCCAGGCAAGAGAGGGTGGTGGCAAGCTTGATGCAAGAGCGCGAAGGTGCGTGATAGTGGGCTATGAGCCGACCCACAAGACCTATCGCCTGTGGGACTTGGCAGCAAGAAGGCTCATCACCAGCCGGAATGTGATCCTTCACGAGAGGAAACCAGGCAAGGAAGAGATGCTTGATCCCACACAAGCTCCAAAACAGGGAGAGTGGTTGGTGCTCCTTGAGTCAGGAGATCAAGCTCCCAAAAACTAGCAAGTGGTGTCAGTGCGGCAGGCCGTGGAGAAGAGTGGTGGGACAGGGAGAGCAGCTACACAGGCTGATGCAGTGGTGAGCTCGGACATAGAGTCGGAGACGTCCGAGGCATCCGAGGCTAGCTCGGAGGCCAGTGGCTCTTCACAAGAGAGAAATTGAACCTCAGGGCATCCAGCACCACAGGAGCAATAGCAAAGCAAAGATGAGGTACCAGTAATGTAGCGCCACAGCACACGGTAGAGAAAACAAACGCCAAAGTACGACACTGACACCAGAAGCTAGATTGGACTGAGTTGGTCTTGTTTGGCTCAGGGAGAGCCGCTCACTGTGGCTAAGGCACTGGTAAGGTCTGATGCGACCAAGTGGTAGGAGATGGTGGACAGCAAGCTCATGTCCATAAAAAAAATGGCATGTGGGTGCCTGTGGACAGACCCGCCAATGCTCACATGGTGTGCTCAAAGTGGGTGCTTGAGCTAAAGCGGAAGCAGGACGATAGCATCGACAATTACAAGGCAAGGGTCGTGACAAAGGGATTTTCACAACATGTAGGGTCAGAGTACGATGAGACCTTTGCACCGGTTGTCACTTCTGCGTCCATCAGGTCCCTGCTGGCCGTCGCTGCCGCTAAAGGCCTTGAGATCCTCTAGATGGATGCCAAGATAGCTTTCCTCTACGGGAAGCTAGACAAGGAGGTGCTGATGGAGGTACCGGAAGGTGTCAACGCACCTGAGGGTAAGGTGTGCAAGCTGTTGAAGGTATAGTATGGGCTAAAACAGGCCCCACAGATCTGGTACAAGGAGATGGATAGCTTCATGGCTGAGCTTTCCTTCACGCACTACAATAATGATCCCAGAGTCTATGCGTAGGAGGTCGAGCGCAGCTTGCTCCTTGTGAAATTGTATGTGGATGACTTGATCCTGTGTTCATCCTCACAGGATGCCCTTGTGGGCCTCAAGGGACGGTTAAGCAACAGGTTCAAGATGAAGGACATGGGTCCTCTCAAATATAACCTCGGGATTGCCGTCCACCACAACCGCAAAGTAGGCACCATCGAGCTCAACAAGACCAAGTACATCATGGCCGTCTTGAAGCGCTGCAACATGGAGGAATGCAAACCCATCAGCACATCTATGGCCTCCGACTGCAAGATCCCCTCCTCCATGTCACCAAGCAACAAGGATGAGCGGCGGGAGATGCAAAACATCCCATACCAGTCCACCATCGGGAGCCTTGTGTATGCAATGGTGGGGACGCGACCTGACATCGCTTACGCCGTGGATCAGGTAAGTAGGTTTGTGGCCAATCCTGGGCCACAACACTGGCAAGCCGTAAAGCTGATATATTTCTATCTTAAGAAGACACGCCACGTTGGACTCCAGTTTGGAGGTCTGGAAGGATCAGACCCGCTATGACTGATGTGCTACAGTGACACTGACTGAGGAGGGCAGATTGATGACAGGAAGTCTACCTCAGGCTTCGTCTGCCTTCGCAACAGTGCTGCGGTCTCCTGTGTGAGCAGGAAGCAAGACTATGTCTCGCTCTCTACCACAGAGGCAGAGTACATCGCACTCTCATAAGTCTACAAAGAAACACAATGGCTTCTTAGTCTGGTGGGTGAGATCAATACACCACAAGAGGAAGAAACGATTGTCCACATCAACAATCAGACCACCATCTCCATGGAAAAAGACGACCTGATCTCTCAGCACACATTTGGTGCCACTACTCGTACGACCTTGTCACAAAGAGAATAGTGCACCTACAACATGTCCACACCAAAAAAATGCTTGCGGACTTCCTGACAAAGCCACTAGAGAGTGACTTGCATGCTGCAAACGCTCAAGAAATTGACATGGTGGACACAGGAGATGAGGACTACAGACCAAGAAAGCTAACGTGCATAAACACAACACAGAGCTACGGGTTCATGCGGAAGAAAACTACCACAGCATGTGGCCAAAGGTGCGATGGAGAGATTGTTGTTCTTTTATGCCCCATAGCCATTGCTATGGCTTAGTGGAAAGGTTGGGCATGTACTGCTCCCTTGGATTAAGTCCCCCAAACCTTGTTTGTGGTGCAAGTCCAAGCGAGACACCAGAAGTGTAGCACAGTAGACAGCACTTTGGACTTTCCTACACAGGGGAAGTTGCGTAGACATTTCTCCATGCAAGAGGAGGATGTGCCACTTAGTGGTGAGTGGATGCGCCAATTGGCGAACTGGTGAGGTGGTATGGAGTGGCCACATCCAAAAGTGCCACTACCCACACACCTTGGAAGTCAGGCCTCAGACGGTCAGGAAAATGTGGTAGAAGTTACAGAATGTGGAGGACTGGAAATGGTACCTCACAGGCAGATGGAAGCTTCGATGAAGACAAAGAGTGCTGACAATAACGTGACGTCACGAAGAGAGTGTCTGGTGGACGTATGAGATTGGAATGCAAGGAAGCAACAAGCTCATGTGTTGATGAGATTAGCAAAGACTTGGGCGTAGCTCAAGGTGCTCCAAGGTGGATGGCGGGTCTCAGTGCCCGGGGCACGGGCGACTAGCCACAGCGTCAAGGAGAACACTGAGACGTCAAGTAGCACTTGGTGGAACCGTAAGGAGCAAGGCTGAGCGGAGTGAAACGGAGCAAAGCCCAAAGGTGATGTGGCACAAAGGAATGTTAGAGCAAAGCGGAAAAGATGTTGAATAGTTGATTGTTGCAAGAATATATGACAAGAGGCAAGAATCAAAAGTAATACAGCTCTCTCTATGTACTGCTGCCTGGTAAGGCAGATTCTACAAAGACGTGTCGCCTACAATGGGCGGTGCGAGGCGTAGAGGCACAGCCACCATGATGCTGGTGACGGTGGTTTGGGACTCGGAGCCACTTCGTGGCTTCGCACGATACTCGGGAGTACACTCCGGATGGCCCATGTCTGTGACGTTGGAGGGCAGCGTGATGGTGCGCAGTTCTAGTTGGGCATACGTGGGTCAGCGCAGCGTGATTGCGTCGAGTAGCGAGGAGCAAGGCGCGTGGAGGTTTGACCGTTGGTCGTTCATGGCGAACGGCTGGTTCCAGGTCGTCCGTGAATGGTTAGGTTGGCCGACGATCTCGCTCTTTTGTTGGAGGTGATTCAGTCTTGTTGGAGGCTTTTTGATGGATTATGCCCTCGAGGGCTGCCTGCCTTTGCTTGGGGTATTTCCGTAATAATCAGAAATGCTAGGTCAGACTTGTGGCCAGTGGGTATTATTCTGACACCCCCCTTCACTTTCTTTCCACTCTGTCGCTCAACCATGGCAACAAAGGCTGGCATATTCTTCTTCACCTCACTTTTCTTTTTGAGGAAGCATATCAAGACCTTGCGGCTGCTTTTGTCGATGCATGTGAGGAATTATCTTCTTCCTCCATTGGACCATATGCAAAAGGCACCAAACACGTCAGAGTGGATGAGGTCAAGGCGTACGAGAACACGTGTACCATTACGCTTGAAGGGTTTCTTCATGGCATTACCTTGAAGGCATGGCTCACATAAGATCTCGGCTCCCTCTGCCTCATCATCTAGCTCCATCCCACTCACTAGCTCCTTCTTTCCCATGAGAGTTAATGTGTAATGAGCGAATGCCCAAAGTGCCTGTGCCACAGGTTCTCCGACAATGTGCACAGGCTAGACTGCATGGTCCCAGTGGATGCATTTGTTTGTGGTTTTGTTGCCGAATCTTCTGCTACCACTGCTTCTGCTGCTCCAACATGTCCTTCCTCATCAGAATCTACATCGCTGCTCTCCTCATCATCACTCCTAGCTGAGGATTCAGCTGTTGATCTTGGTCTGTAAGACGTAGAGTCATCAATCCAAGGAATATGTGCAACAACCTTCTTGGAAGAGTAGGAGATGTTGATGTTCTTGGTAGGGAAATATCACTGATTCGTTCTCCGTAAAGACAACTCTCATGTCATGGTCAGTTATCTTAGAGACGGAGAGCAGGTTGGCTGTGAAGGAGGACAAGTAGACTACCCCCTCTGGCTTGAGGTCGGAGTCCGCACCGTTGACACTCACTGTGACCATCTTGTCACCAATGCTCTCACCTGTCTCAACCTTGCCATTGGAAAATCTGAAGTTATTGTAGCATAGAGCAAGAGAGATGAAGTCTCTCTTCTCGTTAGTGGTGTGCTCGTTTGTGCCCGAGTCAAGCACATACCTTTTTGGCTTCAGTATCGCCCTCTCTTTGATGGAGGCACACTCAGCCATCAAGCTTGAGGTATACTTCCCACCATTCCCCCCCTCGCCATTCATCCTCGTCTCCTCCCTCGTTCTTGGATGCCCTGGAATCCCGAGCTTAGTGTCCAGCTTTACTACAATCATGGCAGTTTTCCTGGCGGTTTTGACCCCTTCCATTGTTGCCAATGCTGTTTCTTCCCTTGCATCTAGAGGAGGGGGTACTACGGAATGTGTCGTTGCTCTATAGGAGAAAGGCAGCCACGTTTGCTTCACTGATACTCCGACGCATGGCTTCATTCCACACATACTCTCATATGGTGATGTAGGATACTTGCTCTTCAGTCCACCCTCGAATCACCGTGATCATTGGGAATCCAGCTTTCCGACAGCGTCATCAGAAAAATCATGGCCTTCATATCTGATTTGAGGTCCCATCGCATGCCGGTGGCTTGTTGCAAGAGCATCTCAAACTTCTGCATAAAGGCGGATACATCCTCTCCTTC
Organism: Penium margaritaceum; assembly: GCA_023375785.1. Lineage (NCBI taxonomy): Eukaryota > Viridiplantae > Streptophyta > Zygnematophyceae > Desmidiales > Peniaceae > Penium > Penium margaritaceum. Next base: position 402,478 of record SZWC01000236.1, on the reverse strand, counting down.
ACCAAGCCTCATGTTGATGAGGTTTTGTACAATGAAGAGAAATTTTGGAAGCAAGGAGGACTGAAATACCTTGCCTAACTTAGCATATGATGCAGCTGCAACTGTACAACCACTAATATGTGGAAGAACTGAGGGTTGTATAGAGGACACAAGAGCTCTACCCTTACCTCCAAGGGCAGAGCTTGTTCTTGGTCCCTGTGTGCTGAGTGCAAGCCCACTCGTTGGAGCTACTAAAGCAGATGGAGTTGATGGAGCCGATGGAGCTGACGTGCGCACCTGGAGAGAGCATAGCAAAGTTGAGTGAAGCGTGCCTTACAACTGGTCAACGTGTGATCATAACCCTTTGTCAGCCGGCCTGAGGCAAACGGACTAGAAAACATGGCCTGCACAATAGCACTGGCCGTCCGCTCCTAACATTTCAGCTAGGAGAAGATATTATCCTCAAGATCACGGTTCCAAACTAAGTATTTCCTAGGCAATCACTTGCTAGCAACTGTGTCCACTTAACACTTGGTCACTTTCACGCGAGGTGCTAGTCAGAGACCAAAACTCCTGGTGCTTAAACCAACCAGTGTCTTCTTCATAGTGTTCCTTACTTGGACAGTTCTATGAGGAGCATCTAAGGCCACATTGTGTGATAAGAATGAGGAATGAGCCTGGTACATGAAGTCTGTGTCAGAATAATACCCACTGGCCACAAGTCTGACCTCACATTGCCAATTATTACGAATACATCCCAAGAGAAGGCAGGCAACCCTCGAGGGCATAATCCATCAAAAAGCCCTCAACAGGACCGGATCACCTCCAACAAAAGAATAAGATCTTCAGCCAACCTAACCGTACACCGACCACATGGAACCGGCCATTCGCCACGACCGACCAACGGTCAAACCTCCACACGCCTCACTCCTTGCTACTCGACGCCATCACGGCGCGATGACCCACGTCTGCACAACTACCACTGCACACCATCACGCTGCCCTCCTACATCACGGACATGGGCCAACCAGAGTGAACTCCCGAGTATTGTGCGAAGCCACAAAGCAGCTCCGCGTCCCACACCACCGTCACCAGCATCATGGTGGCTGTGGCTCTACGCCTCGCACCGCACACCGTAGGCAACACGTCTTTGTAGAATCTGTCTTACTAGGTATTACTACTTAAAGATAGCTCTATTACTTTTGATTCTTGCCTCTTGTCATGTATTCTTGCAACTATCAACTATTCAACATCTTTTCCGCATTGCTCTAACATTCCTCCGTGCCACATCACCTTTGGGCTTTGCTCCATTTCACTCCGCTCAGCCTTGCTCCTTACGGTTCCACCGAGTGCTACTTGACGTCTCAGTGTTCTCCTCGGCGCTATGGCTAGTCGCCCGTGCCCTGGGGACTGAGACCCGCCATCCACCTTGGAGCACCATGAGCTACGCCCAAGTCTTTGCTACTCTCATTAACACGTGAGCTTGTCGCTTCCTTCACATATATGTACCTGATTTTGTACAAGTACCTATGTTTGTATGAAAACTACATTTACCTATTCAAGATATGCATGCGTCATAACAATGTAGATTTTTATGTTTGCGCGGGCGGAGCCCGCGCAAACATAGAAAACCCTACATCCGCGAATGGGGGTTTGCGAGTCAAAAAAGAAACAAGAGGCAGGTGTTGCACGCAAAGCGTGCATAGGGTTACATAATAACCGAGCAAAAGCATTCATATTGGTATCTCTTAAGAGGCTAAATAACTGCCCACAATCTGGACCACATAATGGAAGGTTTTCTATGAGACTTTACCTCATCCATGGAAACCAAAACTGGATGTAAATGGACTGCCAAACTGTCACCCGCATTCGTTGAAACTATTTGTTTTCTTCGCCCATGTCTGCTCTTAAACATTGTGTATGGTTTTGGCGAACTCTTCCTTAATTACTTCAAGCTATGCCAGATTTTTTCTAGCTTGTGTGGATGTAAACGCTAAAAGACACAACCAAAAATTGAATGAATGCGCTTGACAGTAAAGTTTTACATAGAACAATCCACCAACATATTGGAGAAGAACCTCAAAACGCATTTCTTTTTTTTTATGAATATGGTTTTATGTGATGATTAATTCATTTAAATGGGATTAATTTGCTCTTGTATTGTGAACATGCAAGTTTCATATGTCTATTGTAAACTTCACAAAGAAAAAATGATCTTGGACAAACTTGGATGACTTGTGAATGTTTCCTTATGTTATCAAAAGCAAGATGCTATAATTGGAGGCAAAATTTAATTTATTTACCTTCTTTTTAGACGGTGGTTGAATTTCTCTTCTTTCAATTGCATTTTGACCCTATTTGAAGCCGGGTTCACGAGTCTCAAGAGATTAGCATGACGACCAGTTCTGTGAAACACGTGAGGGCGAGGCCAAGGAAGAGGGACATAGAGGGAAAAAGCAATATTACATTCAACTTCACCAATGGACTGGAGGGGTTGTACCCAAGCCAACGTACAGTCCTTACCCTTTTGTCTTGACGTCGTACTGGTCATTTTATACCATCCGGGGTCTATCCTATTGGTGTGTGTGGCTTCCACCCGTCACGAGCGACGGCCACGAGAGCAACGGTATAGGAGAGTGCGGCAACATGGTCCCCGATGTGGACCCCGGAGGCACCGGCGCGTCGGTAGGTGGTGGACCACCCACTCGGAGCTGACCGATGCCTGCCCCAGCATCATGGATGTTGTCTCGGAACTCCTAAAGTTTTTTTGCAACCTATCCTTGATGCGAATGAAGCTGGCGCTGGAGCACCAACAAGTGGTCGCTCCATCCACCAGCAGCTGCCAGAGAGCTGCCACGACACCCTGGGTGCTTGCCCGTGTGCTTTGCGGTTTTTCTCTAGACACTAGAGTTTTCTTGGTGGAGTGGCTCTTGAGCCTGATTTGCATGTTTTGCATTGTCTGTCCACCGATCGGTGCTGGACGTATGCGTGTGACCATTCGTAGCGTCCGGCTTGAGATTCTACATCTCTAGGTTCAGACGTCATAGCATTCTGATTTATCTGCGGAGAGTTACGACCAAAGCAGTGCTTTTGGGCTGGTTTTAGTACAGACCTTGCACTGCCACGTGCGACACCCGTCGTGCGATGTGGCAGGTATTTATGCTATCGACTTGTCATTTGTTATCTCTCTCTTCATGTGTGTATTAATGGAAGCAAATTTGACACTATGACATGTCGTCTAGCCAAACCCTTGCCGTTTTGCGTCCATCCTGTGTTGATGCCGTGAGTTGACTGAGCACTGATGCCCAATCAGTGGCAAGCGTGCAAGGATGCTTCTTAGAATCTTCTCTTGGTATCGGAGCAAACGAGCCAAAACATGTTAAGTTGTGCAGCAGAGATAGAGCAGCAGCAGCAACAATGAGTGGCAGCAGCGGCAGCCACCCATAGTAGTAGCAACAGATCCTTGAGGGATCCATCAGGACTACGTTGTAGAGGAGTAGTGGAGGTAGCGGCGACAATGGCACCAGCTATAGCAACAGCTGCCGTAGGAGCAGCAGCGGCAGGAAACACCTACAGCGAGAGCGGTTACGGGCAGCAGCCAATACAGGAGCAGCACTGGGTGGCACCAGTAGCCGTGTCTGGCTATTAGTCTATACACAAAAAGAAAAGGGAGAAGTAGCTTGCAGCATCATCTTGTGACAGCGGCTAGGAGCAATGGTAGTGCGCAGCTGTGGCAGCAGCTTGCAGCAGCAGAGGCATCAGCAGCTGTGTGTTACAATAGCAACGTTGTAGCTGCCACACCAACTACATCAGTAGTAGCAGGCAGCAGGTGCAGCAGCAACAGTGGGCAGTAACAGCAAAAGCAGCCGTAGCAATGGCGCCGGGCAGCAGCTACAACAGCGGCGACAGCACGCACTTGTAGTAGCAACGGCGGCGGGCAGCAGCCGTAGCAGCAGCAACGGTGGTGAGCAGCTGCAGCATTAGCTGTAGCAGCATTCGCTGCAGCAAGAGTAGCAACAGGCAGCAGCCGCAGTAGAAGCCATAGTAGTAGCAGCAGCAGGCAACAGCTGTAGCAGTAGTAGCAGTTGTTGTAGCAACCGCAAGAGCAGTTGCTACAGCAATTGCTGCCGTCCGGCCTGAGGGAGACCCGACGCAAGGGATCTGTCCGAGGGGGTCCCCTCGGTCAGGCCAGTCGTTCCAACGAGGGGCGTGATAGAGCGCAGGCCAAGCGCCGGTGCACGAGCCGGCACGTGCCAGCCAAACGCAGGCCTCCCGCCGGCCGAGAGGGGCATGGGAGGCCAAAGGGCAGCCTCCGGCCAGCTGCGTGGGAGGAGGGAGCGAGCCTCTTCCTCTACTGTGCTCGCCGTGTGGATCGAGCAAGACAACCAAAAAACAAGGGAGGACAGGGGGGTCCTCAAGTGGGGTATTTGAGAAAGACCCCAAGAAGGGGTACCCCCGAGAAGGCGTACGGTGAACCAACAAAAAAAAGGAGGGTGCCTCCTACTCACTTTCATTTTAGAAAGTGAGTTTATGTTTTTGTCTTTCTTTAAAGTCACAGCAGTAGGAGCAGCATCAAAGGTGGCTTGAGGCCACAGTCATCGGCTGGCGACGGCACACGGTGCAGTATCGGCGACACCGAAGGCGACTTGAGGTTGCACATTGCGATAGTTCCGTCATCACCACCGTGTGGCAAAAGTGCATCATAACGGCTAAGTTTGTGGTCGTGATTGAAGACATTGCAGCCTGTCTGAGAGACATTGCTCCACTCCCATCCCTCTACATGGTTCTTTGCGCCACCAGGATCAAGTGGGCAGGACTATCACCCACGCTAAGCTCTCGACATGAGATATGCAGTTTTCTTGTGGGCATTCCCAGTGCTGTGGTCTACGCCTGAGCCTCAGCCGTGGCAGCCGCCACAGGTACTGTGGTCGATGCAGCGATGGCACGTACCTCATTTGTCTTCAAGTGTTTTGTGCTACTACTGTTGAGATAGGCAGCATGGCTGGCACCAGTGCCAACAGTACCCTTCCGGGTCGCATCCTCCTTGGGTACGACCCTCCCCACCTCCTCCTTTGGTGGATACGTTAACGAGCAACGCCACAGCACTTCTCCAAGGAGATATGGCCGCCTTACGCATGGAGGTCAGGAACCTCAAGTGCAAAGTCCAGCAGCTACTTGACCACGTGACTTCTAAGTGACCTACCACCTTGCCGCTGATGTCACCTCCCACTTCATCTCCATCCTCCTCCCAATCCTGCATCCCTTCTTCCAACGATGCTAGTATGCCGGATCTCTCCTCTACATCTATCGCTCTCGGGTCCATTTTGGAGGCAATCGGCATCATACCGATGGACGGACCCTCAGCCCTTGGCCGTACCACTTGTGCTTGCACACGTTGTGGGTGGTGCCAAGTTGCTTGTCTTGCACGTCGTGCCCGGGTAGCACCACCAGACGCAACTGTTGGATGAGTCACACGTGATAACACCCCCTTGCCCCCTATCCTTGGCTTGGTCTGCTGAGTGCCCTCAGTAATGGGGGGGATGGTTTGTCTGCTGACGATTGCGACAGAGCTCGGCATTGGTGAGGCGACTACTATGGAGTGCAGGATGGTTGATGCGGATAACAGTACACAGTAGGCTTAGTAAGCAGAGTGTTCAGCGGAGGGAGATGTCCACCCTGACCGAGACTCTTCAGAGGAGGACTGGTCTGATGTTGACTCAGAGTCGGGCATGGAGATGGTGACCGTTGATTCCTTGGCGGATGACGTGACGACGGCCAATACAAGAGCTACGTCTTACGATGTGCATGCTCTCGCATTAGCTAGTGTGGAGACAACTGCCATGGTGCCAAGAGCAGTAGCAGCAGGAGCAAGTGATACAGATGTTGCTCAACCCACAACAGACACCCAAGTGGTTCAGGCAGATAGTGCTGGGCAGCAAGAGGAGGTGATGGGCTGCCAAGACAAGGCAGACTTCCTCTATGAGGCCCAGTCGTCCGTTGGGGAGTGATCAAACGTAGGGTTGGAGACAAACGTAGAGGCCCAGTACCCTGCCGTGTTTGTAGTAGCTGCGGCACGAGCACGAGATGGCCCCGCGGTGTCAGTAGACGTCCGCGTGTGCGACATGGAGGATGCAGAGCAAGCTGCGGACCTCTGACTCCTTGCTGTCCAGACTGATGTCGCTAGCAGCATGGCCATTCTAGCCGAGGACACAAGTACTCTCTTCCGAGCTACAGTTCCTGTACCCGAACGCCTACACTCCGCGAGCAACGAGCAGGAGCCAATGGTGGCTTGAGCGGAAGTGCACGTGCAGAATCTCATGTTTGAGCTCCGAGAGGCGAGCAGTCGCTATTACACCATGGATGTTCCAGCACGACGGGCTGTCAAGGAGTGTATGGAGGATGTACACAGGCATCTCGAGGCAACAGAGTGGTGTCTACAGGATGCACGTTTGGGACAGGCAGACCTCCATCACCAGGTGGATAATGGGTTGCGCACCACGGGTCACGAGGAGCACAACGGCACTGATCGTACCTTTGATGACCACGACGTCGCCGCGGATGCAGTTGTACCTACACATTCTGACGTCCGGCCAGCAGCTGACGGCCAAGCAACAGGTATGTCACGAGCAGCAAGTGTCTTCGCAGCAACCCTTCCTACAGCCCAAGACGACTTACGTGGTGACTCATTGCCTTCTGCTCCGCCCTACAAGCACTTTGTGGCCCGGTGGCACTTGAGTTGATGACTTACGCAGAGGACGTCGACTTGTGCGATGAGCAGGTGCAGCTCCACTCTTTCCTACGGGGTGAGACTGCGAGGCTGCAGGAGGCTCTGGCTTGTGTCGACACGCACACGATCGCGTTCCACCATCAGGTTCATTCCGCGACTGACCACCTACATGCCGCAGATGTAGCCAACCAGTCGACTGCTGCGTCAGAGCTAGTCGAGCTCCACACGCGCCTCAACGCTGCGGAGGCTGCAAGACAATATGCAGCTAAGCAGTTGGACGCCATTCAACATGCCATTGTCTTGGAGGAGGCCCTCAAAACTACACCAGTGACATCAATAGATGACGAAAATAGTGACAATGATAGCGACGAAGACGTTAGCGACGATGGCGCTCTAGGATGAGGTTCTATACGAGTACATCTCACCAGTACCCAACCAAACGAACAGTCCTTACCCTTCTGTCCTCGCGTCGTATTGGTCATTCTGTACTATCCGAGGTCTATCCTGTTGGTGTGTGTAGCTTCCATCCATCACGAGCGACGGCCAAGAGAGCAGCGGTACAGGAGAGCACGACGACATGGTCCCCGATGCGGACCTCGAAGGCACCGACACGTCGGGAGGTGGTGGACCACCAACTCGGAGCTGACTAACGACTGCCCCAGCGTCGTGGATGCTGTCCCAGACCTCCTAAAGCTTTTGTCCAACCTATCCTTGATACGGAATCAACTGGCACTAGAGCACCGATGAGTGGTCGCTCCATCCACTAGCAGCTGCTAAAGAGTTTCCACGACGCCTTGGGTGCTTGCCGGGGTGCTTCACATTTTTTCTCCAGACGCTAGAGTTTTCTCGCTGGAGTGGCTCTTGAGCCCAATTTGCATGTTTTGCATTGTCTGTCCACCGATCGGTACTGGACTTATGCGTGTGACCAGTCATAGCATCCGGGTTGAGATTTTGCATCTCTAGGTTCAGACTGCGTAGCGTTCCGATTTGTTTGCGCAGAGTTACAGCCAAAACATTGTTTTTGGGCCGGTTTTAGGACAGACCTTGCACTGCCGTGTGCGACACCCGTCGTGCGCTGCGGCAGGTGTTTTTGCTGTTGACTTGTCATTTTTTATCTCTCTCTGCATGTGTTCATTAATGGAAGCACATTTAGAACTGTGTCGTATCGTCTAGCCAAACTCTTGTTGTTTCGCGTCCGACCTGTGTTGACGCCGCAAGCTGAGTGAGCGCTGACGCCCAGTCAGTGGCAAGTGTGCTAGGAAGCTTCCTAGAAGCGGACATCTAGGTTGATGTCCGTGATTTTTGTGTTCTGGGCCGACCCCGACTAGGCGTCGGCGGACGTGGGGGGCATGAACCCTTCACCAAGAATCTCTTTGGGTTGCTTTTTCAACTCGGTATACTTGTGATTACTCATCTTATACGCCCCTCAAGTTATGGGTCGTCTGCTCGGCCTTAGCTCGATGCGATGGTTGATGTCCTATTGATGTGGTGGGGGTTTTGGGAGTTCATTTGAGAAGAGACTCGCAAACTCTTCAACGAGTGGTTCAACCTCTTCGAGTACCATTGCAAACTTTGTCGATGTCAATGAGGTTGATGAGTCAGTTGCTACCACTTCTGTTTCCTCCATAGGCTCAAGATATATGGGTGATGCAAGAGCTCCCCATCGTATGCAATACTTGGCCATGTTGAGCAGTATTTCTATACAGGTTGTCGCTTTTTGGTTACCGCATCTTCCTCTACTACTACCACCTTTGTTGTGTCAAGTGTCGTCTTCGGTCGTACACATAGAAATCGTCGCTTGGCACCGTCGATTTCTATGTAGATGTCGCTTCTGTTCCGGTCGACTTGCAGATTGTGTTGGTATAGGAAATCTCATACGGGAATGATTTCGTCATCAATGATTGGACAAGACCTCCAGACCGTTACATCCCATAGATCTCCCACTCGTAGTCGTAGTGGTTCTTTGAGTCTCCATACTTGCAATCTCCCATCAAACGCTTTTCCTTCAAAAACCCCTTGTTTGGTTTACAAAATCAGCTTGCCAACCATGTCGTTGCTTATGAAACTTTGTGAAGCTCATCCATTCAATAGTGTCTGTATCGTTCTGTGACCCTTGCCTCCTCAAGGTTGGACTTTTAGCTGCATCGCTCCTTGGTCGTCCTTGTACCCCGCGTCAAACTCTGCAATCTCACAAACCCTCAACAGCAATGTACCTTGTTCACATGAGCAATCGTTTTGTGCAGATCGCTCCTTGCGGACAAGAGTTGCACCTTTCACTCCTGCCCTTTGCCATTTCTTGACTCGTTTTTCTACAACTTTCCCCCCTTTTTGGCCTGTTTTCCAGTGATTCTTGCACCCTGATTGGTTGATGTATCGGAAAAATGACCGATCCACGAATCACGATTTTCTTGAAGCATATTTTGGCGACAAACCGATTGTAACAGGTTACTATGTAACCCAAAAAACAAAAGGCTAATCGCTCGATCGCGACTCTCGCAATGGCGGGGGTGACATACCACTCCTCGCTTTGCACGATCTGCGACTTGCGTCACCGATCAGGCATGACCAGCAAATGGGTATGGCGTAGTTTCTTTTTCCTGTTCTGGATATGGCGTACTTCTTATTCAACTCATGGATATCCCAGGCTTATGTTGATGCTTGCGCGGACAAAATGGTACTGAAATTGTAGCGAGTCTCACTCCACGTGGCTCGAACGTGGTCCCCTGGGCTGTGGGCGGGAAAACGGGATGACTTGAGAGTCGGAGACCCTCAAGTCAGAGACCCTGAGGCTGGTCAGACTTCAACGGGTGGCCCCTTAAAAGTATTGGCGGGAAGTATTTACTTTTATCGAACGGCTGAAGATGCTTGGGTGAAGGCCACCGCGGTTGGACTCCGGTGGGTGCGCTGTGGTCCCTATTTTGTTTAAAATCAATAATTCCATGAGCGACGCTGCTATAACCTTAGCGAAGTTGCGAAAGCACCAGGTGTTATCTGTGCGACGGCCAGTTAAATTTTCAAAGTTTCACTGTTGTGCCGCCAACAGGAGATGACCAGCGAAAACTCCACCGGAGCCCACCCTGCTCCGGGGCAGGGTGGCCTCAGGTGGGATGCCCGATTCTGCGGGTAGCGAGAGGCGGATGCCGCTGTTCGCGGCCCGCTGGATCGGAGGCCCACCGGGTGCCCACCGCCGTTTTACAACGCTCAAGTTTTCGACGGGCCACCGGTTGAAGTCTGACCAGCCTCTACGTTTTGGCCCAGTCCGCCAGGCTTTCCGCCAGTACCGTTGCAGCGAAGAGAAGTTGTCATGTCCTCCTACAGGGGACGTAGTAGTTGTTGATCTAGGCGTAGTTTTGGAGTCCATGGCTCAACGCGATCGTGGCAATCTGGACGTTTGTCGGCAATTCAGTGCTGTGGAAATAGCAAGAGAAACAGACGGTTGGAGTGCACGCAACTTGTTGGGAGACGGAGCATGTGCATCAGTGTACCAAGGGGTTTCTCCCAAGGGTGAGGTGTGGGCAGTGAAACGTGCAAAGCAGATAAGCAACAACTTTGAGACAAAGGTGCGTGTCATTGCCAGTCTCAACCACCCGCGCCTCGTGCGTCTTTTATGGTTTTGCGAGGGCACGAATCAATTCTGATGTGAAGGCCATGATTTTTCTGATGACGCTCTCAGAAAGTTGGGATTCCATGATCACGGTGATTCAAGGGTGGACTGAAGAGCAAGTATTCTACATTACCATATGAGAGTATGTGTGGAATGAAGCCATACGTTGGAGTATTAGTGAAGCATACGTGGCTGCGTTTCCCTTACAGAGCAACGACACCTTCCATAGTACCTCCTCCTCTGGATGCAAGGGAAAAAACAGCATTGGCAACAATGGAAGGGGTCAAAAGCGCCAGGAAAACTGCCATAATTATAGTAAAGCTGGACACTGGGCTTGGGATTCCAGGGCATCCATGAACGAGGGAGGAGACGAGGATGAATGGCGAGGGGGGAATGGTGGGAAGTATGCCTTGAGCTTGATGGCTGAGTGTGCCTCCATCAAAGAGAGGGTGATACTCAAGCCAAAAGATTACGGGCTTGACTCGGGCACAAATGAGCACACCACTTACGAGAAGAGAGACTTCATCTCTCTTTCTCCATGCTACAATAACTTCAGATTTTCCAATGGCAAGGTTAAGACACGTGAGAGCATTGGTGACAAGATGGTCGCAGTGGGTGTTAACGGTGCGGACTCCGACCTCAAGCTAGAGGGGGTAGTCTACTTGTCCTCCCTTACAACCTACCTGCTCTCCGTCTCTAAGATAACTGACCATGACATGAGAGTTGTCTTTACGGAGAACGAATCAGTGATGTTCCCTACCAAGAACATCATCATCTCCTACTCTGCTAAGAAGGTTGTTGCACATATTCCTTGCATTGATGACTCTACGTCTTATAGACCAAGATCAACAGCTGAATCTTCAGCCAAGAGTGGTGATGAGGAGAGCGGCAATGTAGATTCTGATGAGGAAGGACATGTTGGAGCAGCAGAAGCAGTGGTAGCAGAAGATTTGGTAACAAAATCGCAAACAAATGCATCCACTGGGACCATTCATTCTAGCCAGTGCACATCATCGGAGAACCTGTGGCACAGGCACTTTGGGCATTGGCTCATTACACATTGATTCTCATGGGAAAGAAGGAGCTAGTGAGTGGGATGGAGCTAGGTGATGAGGCAGAGGAAGCCGAGATCTTGTGTGATCCATGCCTTCAAGGTAATGCCATGAAGAAACCCTTCAAGCGTAGTGGTACACGTGCTCTCGTACGCCTTGACCTCATCCACTCTGCCGTGTTTGGTACCTTTTGCATATGGTCCAATGGAGGAAGCAGAATTTCCTCACATGCATCGACAAAAGCAGCCGCAAGGTCTTGATATGCTTCCTCAAAACGAAAAGTGAGGTGAAGAACAATATACCAGCCTTTGTCGCCATGGTTGAGCAACAGAGTGGAAAGAAGGTGAAGGCATTGAGGAGGGACAATGGGGGAGAGTACAAAGCCTGCAGGGAGTGGCTCAAGACACAGGGTATTGAACCAGAAAACTACCCCCTACTCATATCAAAGCAAGGGCGTAGCAGAGAGGATGCACCAGACCCTCCTGGGCATGATAATGTGCATGCTCTGTAACACCAAACTGACTCCTAGGTTCTGGGCTGAAGCAGTACGCACGGCTACCTATCTTGTGAACCTCACACCTGTGGCAGCTCTACGAAGGAGAGGCAAGAGAAATCAGACACAACAGTTGAAGACGCCTGAAGAAGCATGGTTAGGCAAAAAGCCAATTGCCTCCCATCTTAAGGTATATGCTTGCACCAGCTTTTCCGAGGTCCAGACGGGTAAGGATTCCCAAAATCTTGATGCAAGAGAACGAAAGTGTGTTTTCATCGCCTATGACACCGTCCACAAAGCTTATACGCTGTGGGACCAAGGAGGTAAGAAGGTCATCCGCAAAAAAAATGATGATTTCCACGAAGCTCTGCGAGTAGGGAGAGCTTCTCAAAATTCAAAACATGGGGAATGGCTCACTCTTCTTTAGGAGGGAGACGAAGCACCAGCACAATGGCATGGGCTGGAATCTACAACAGGGGGAGGAGATGATGAAGATGACTTGGAAGAATCCGACTCCGATTCCAGCATATCTGATCCTCTAGACCATGTGGAGGATACCTCTCCCATCATTAACGACAAAACAGACCTCCAGTCTCCACATCAACAACAACAACCAACATTTTCAAGGAGCAAATGACATATCAAAGTTCCTGTGCAGCATAACGACATGGATAGGGATGAATGGACAGGCTTCAACTATTCCTTCTTGGTTAAATCAAAGCTCTTGTCTGTCATAGAGGCACTCACACAACCTGAAAAGGCTGAGTGGGATAAAGCCATTCCCAGTGAACTCGGCTCCATCAAAGAGAATGGAACATGGGTGCTGGTGGACAGACCTGCCGGCGCTCACGCTGTGGGCTCCAAGTGGGTGCTGAAAGTGGAAAAGATAGAGGATGGCAAGTTAGACGAGTACAATATACGGCCAGTAGAAAAAGGATTCTCTCAACGGCCTGGCACAGAGTATGATGAAACCTTTGCTCCCATTGTCATGTCCGCCTCCATCCAGTCAATGCTTGCCATTGCTGCTGCTGAGAACATGGAGGTCACGAGATGGATGTCACGACAGCCTTTCCTTATGGCAAACTTGACAAGGAGGTATTCATGGAGGTTCTAGAGGGGATTGATGCTCTTGTGGGCAAGTTGTACAAGTTGGTGAAGGTGCTCTATGGATTAAAACAAATGCCAAGACTTTGGTACTAGGATATGGATAGATTCATGGCTAAGGAGTCCTTCATGCACTGCAAAGATGACCCTAGCATGTACGTGCATGAGAGCGACAAAGAGACTATGTTGGCCGCCTTGTA
>SZWC01000236.1:375937-389289 GCA_023375785.1 Penium margaritaceum | reverse complement strand
TTGATGCTCTTGTGGGCAAGTTGTACAAGTTGGTGAAGGTGCTCTATGGATTAAAACAAATGCCAAGACTTTGGTACTAGGATATGGATAGATTCATGGCTAAGGAGTCCTTCATGCACTGCAAAGATGACCCTAGCATGTACGTGCATGAGAGCGAAAAAGGGACTATGTTGGCCACCTTGTACATTGATGACCTAATTCTTTGCTCCTCTTCAACGCAGTTGCTAGACGATCTTAAAAGGCAGCTGAGTAGGAGATTCTAGATGAAGGAAATGGGTCCTCTTGATTTTTACCTTAGAATCTCCATCAAGCGTGACAGAGCAGTAGGTACCATCAGGCTGAACCAGACAAAATCCACCGACTCCATCCTCAAATGATACAACATGGCAGATTGAAAGCGTGCCAGCACATCCATGAGTGCAAGCTCTCCACCTCCATGTCCCCATCTAACAAAGTAGAGAAAAATGACATGCTAGACATCCCATATCAGTCTGTAGTGGGTAGTCTAATGCAAGCCATGGTTGCTACCCGAGTAGATATTGCCCATGCTGTTGGGCAAGTGAGCCGGTTTGTGGCCAATCATGGGTCACTACACTGGCAGGCTGTAAAGTGCATCATGTGTTACCTTCAGGGGATACGGAATGTACTCAGCTTTAGCTATTGTAGGGCGGATCAGGGATGCTTTGTCCCATATAGTAGTATGACTCCTAGATCCGTTGTCGTATGATTCAACTATGTTCTATCTCATGTGAGATGTGACCTGTGAATGCACCATGTGGGTAAGTGGTTTACTTGACCATGTGTTGATTTGACCAAGTGAGAGGTTATGAGTTCAAACTTGGCCCCATGTACATCTTGGTTGTTATGGAAGCTTCAAAGGAAGAGATTCCGTAGTTTCTTAGAAGCTACATGGTTTGTCTGTCACCTTGACACTAGGATGCTTATGTGTCAAGCCCATAGCGCAAGTCTATTGGTGATGTGGCTAGGTCAGGCCACTTCCCAATAATGTGCTTTTGAGTTGTAGAAATGGACACAAAGCTATAAAAGGATGTGTCTTGCATGTTGATCAATCAATCCTTTCTTGATGCTACCTTGCGTATTGAAGAATTGAGCTCTTCTTGAGATGTAATGCTATGGCGTTAGTACTCTTGAAGGTGAAGTGTGTGTCTGATTAAATTTGGGGTGCATGATACATGCCTACAAAGGAAGAAGTTTTAAAACCCTTTGTGAGCTTTTGGTTTTGCGGCTTCTCTGCTAGAGCTGGTTAGCTCAACAGCTAACAGTGTCATGTCGTGCCATGCTATGTCGTGTTGTGTCATGTTGTGTCGTGTTATGTCGTGCCGTGTTGTGTCATGTCGTGTCATGTCGTGTCATGTTGTATCATGTCGTGTTGTGTCCTGTTGTATTGTGTCATATTGTTTCCTATCGTGTTGTTTTGTGTCGTGTCTTATTGTTTCCTATCGTGTCGTGTCGTGTTGTGTTGTGTCGTTTCCTGTTGTTTCGTGTTGTGTTGCGTTGTGTTGTGTCATCTTGTGACATGTCATGTCCTATCGTGTCGTGTCGTTTTGTTTCGTGTCGTGCCATGTCGTGTCATGTCGTGTCATGTATTATCGTATCATGTCGTGTCGTTACGCATCATGGCATGTCATGTCTTGTCATGTTGGGTTGTGTCATGGCGTGTCATGCTGTGTCGTGTCGTGTTGTATCTTATCGCATTGTATCATGTCATGTATTGTCCTGTCGGGTCCTGTCATATCGTGTCATGTCGTGTCATGTTCTTTCATGTTATGCCATTTCATGTTGTGTGGTGTCGTGTCATGTCGTGCTGTTTTGTGTCATATCTCGTCCTGTCGTGTCATGTTGTGTTGTGTAGTGTCGTGTTGTGTCGTGTCGTGTCGTGGTGATTCGTGCTGTCTCTTGTCATGTCATATGGTGTGGTCCCATCATGTTGTCATCTAGTCTTGTGGTGTGTCGAGTTATGTTGTGTGGTCTCTTCTTCTGTCGTCTGGTATACAATCATGTTGTGCCATGTCATGTGCTTGTGTCGTGTTGTCTTGTGTAGTGCCGTGTCGTGTCGTGTTGTGTCGTGTCATGTTGTGTCGTGTCGTGTCGTGTCGTGTCGTGTCGTGTCGTGTCGTGTTGTGTCGTGTCGTGTCGTGTTGTGCCGTGTTATGTCGTGTCGTATCGTGTTGTGTCATGTTGTGTCTTGTCTTGTCGTGTCGTGTCATGCCGTGTCATTTTGTGTCATGTCGGGTCATGTGATGTGTTGTGATGTGTGGTTCCGTGTTGTGTCATGTTATGTTGTGTCGTATCTCGTCATGTCGTGTCATGTCATGTTGTCTCCTGTTGGTCGAGTCATGTGGTGTTGTGTAAAACGTAGTCATGAAGTTCACTATTTTACCACACCTTGCTTTTCTTATACTTTTTCATGTATATATGTGTCTGATTTTGTACAAATACCTATATCTGTATGAAAACTACATTTACCTAATCATAACATGCATGAGTCATAACCATGTAGAGTTTCATGGTGGCGCGGGCTCCGCTCGCGCAAACATGAAAAAACCCTAAATCCGCGAATGGGAGTTTGCGAGTAAAAAAGAAAAAAACAAGAGGCAGGTGTTGCACGCAAAGCGTGCATAGGGTTACATAATCACCGAGCAAAAGTATTCGTATTGGTATCGCTTAAGAGGCTAAATAATTGCCCGCAATCTGGACCACATAATGGAAGGTTTTCCATGAGACTTTACATCATCCATGGAAACCAAAAGTGGATGTAAATGGACTACCGAACTGTCACCCGCATTCGTTGAAACTAGTTTTATTCTTCGCCCATGTCTGCTCTTGAACATTGTGTATGGTTTGGGAGAACTCTTCTTTAATTACTTCAAGTTATGCTAGATTTTTTCTAGCTTGTGCGGATGGAAAAGGCTAAAAAACACAACCAAAAATTGAACAAATGCGCTTAACAGTAAAGTACCACGTGGAACAATCCACCAACATATTCGAGAAGAAACTCAAAAGGAAGTTCGTCTCTTTTTTTATGAATTTATTTTATCTGATGATTGATTCATTTAAATGAGATTGATTTGTTCTTGTATTGTGAACATGCTAGTTTCACACGTCTATTGTAAACTTCAAAAAACATAATATGAACTTTGACGAACTTGGATGAATTTTGAATGTTTCCTTATGTTACCAAGAATACGATGATGTAATCATAGGCAAAGTTTGTTTTACTTACCTTCTTTTTAGACGATGGTTGAATTTCTCTTCTTTCAATTGCATTTTGACCATTTTTGAAGCCCGGTTCACGAGTCTCAAGAGTTAAGCATGAGGATCAAATCTGTGAAACAGGACAGGGTCAGGCCAAGGAAGAGCGACAGAGGGAAAAGGCAATATCACATTATGCTTCACCAATGGACTGGAGGGGTTGTACCAAACCCAACGTACAGTCCTTACCCTTTTGTCCTCGCGTCGTACAGGTCATTCTGTACTATCCAGAGTCTATCTTGTTGGTGTGTGTGGCTTCCATCCGACACGAGCGACGGCCAGGACAGCAGCGGTACAAGAGAGCGCGGTGACATATTCCCCGATGCGGACCCCACAGGCACCGGCGCGTCGTTCGGTGGTGGACTACCCACTTGGAGCTGACCGACGACTCCCCCAGCGTTGTGGATGTTGTCTCGGACCTCCTGAAGTTTTTCTGTAACCTCTCCTTGATGCGGATGTAGCTGGCGCCGGCACACCAACAAGTGCTCGCTCCATCCACCAGCAGCTGCCACAGAGCTACCACGACACCCTGGGTGCTTACCGGGGTGCTTTGCGGTTTTTCTCCAGACGCTAGAGTTTTCTTGGTGGAGTGGCTCTTGAGACCGATTTGCATGTTTTGCATTGTCTGTCGACCGATCGGTGGTGGACGTATGCGTGTGACCAGTCGTAGCGTCAGGCTCAAGATTCTGCATCTCTAGGTTCAGACGACATAGCGTTCTGATTTGTCTGCGGAGAGTTACGGCCAAAGCAGTGTTTTTGGGCCGGTTTTGGTATAGACCTTGCACTACCGCGTGCGACACCCGTCGTGCACTGCGACAGGTATTTTTGCTGTCGACTTGTCATTTGTTATCTCTCTCTACATGTGTGTACTACTGGAAGCAAATTTGACACTATGTCGTGTCGTCTAGCCAAACCCTTGCCGTTTCGCATCCGACCTGTATTGACGTCACAAGTTGACTGAGCGCTAATGCTCACTCAGTGGCAAGCGTGCTAGGATGCTTCCTAGAATCTCCTCTTGGTAACGAAGCAAACGAGCCACAACATGTTGTTGTGCTGTGCAGCAGAGACACAGCAACAGCGGTAGCAATGAGTGGCAGCAGCGGTAGCCACCCATAGCAGTAGCAAAAGATCCTAGAGGGACCCATCACGACTACGTTGTAGCGGAGCGGTGGAGGTAGCGGAGACAGCAGCGGCAGCTACATCAACATCGGCCGTAGGAGCAGTAGCAGGAGGAAAGACTTGCAGCGAGAGAGGCTACGGGCAGCAGCCAATACAGCAGGAGCATCGGGTGGCACCAACAGTTGTGTCTGGGTCCCGGTCTGTACACAAAAAGAAAAGGGAGAAAGAGGTTGTAGCAGCAATTTGCGACAGCGGCTGCGAGCAGTGGTAGCGCGCAGCGGCGACAATAGATTGTAACAGCGGCGGCATCAGCAGCCGTGTGTTACAATGGCAACGTAGTGGCTGCCACACCAACCGCATCAACAGTAGGAGGCAACAGGCGCAGCAGCAGCGATAGGCAGCAACCGCAAAGGTTGCCGCACTAGCAGCGGCAGGTAGCAGCTGCAGCAGTGGCGGAGGCAACAAGGACCTGCAGCAGCAATGGCGGTAAGCAGTTGTAACAATAGCTGTAACAGCATTTGCAGCAGCAGGCAACAGCCGCAGAAGAAGCCACGGCAACAGCAGTAGTAAGAAACAGCTGTAACAGTAGTAGCAGTTGCTGTATCAACCACAGCAGCAGTTGCTAAAGCAATTGCTGCCGTCGGGCCTGAGGGAGACCTGACGCGAGGGATCTGTCCGGGGGGGTCCCCTTGGTCGGGCGAGTTGTGCCAACGAGGGATGCGACAGAGCGCCGACTGAGTGCCGGCGCACGAGCCGGCACGTGCCAGCTAAACGTCGGCCCCCCACAAGCCCACAGGGGTAGGGGAGGCGAACGGGCGGCCTCCGGCCGGCTGCGTGCAAGGGGGGAGCAAGCGTCCCCCTCCACTGTGCTTGCCACGAGGTTTGAGCAAGACAACCAAAAGAATGGGAGGACAGGGGGGTCCTCGAGTGGGGTATTTGAGAAAGAGCCCAAGAAGGGATACCCCACCTAGAGCGTTTGGTGAACCAACAAAAAAAGGAAGGTGCCTCCTACTCACTTTCATTTTAGAAAGTGAGTTTTTGCTTCTAACTTTGTTTATTGCTTTTACCTTTTACTATGGCTTGAGGCTACCAGCGTTGGCTGACGGGGGCAACCGCTGTAGCCGTAGTCGCCGCGAGAGTCACAACAGTAGCAGCAGCGTCGAAGGTGGCTTGAGGCCACAGCCGTCGGCTGACGCCGGCACTTGGTGCAGTATTGGCGGAACCAAAGGTGACTTGAGGTCGCACATTGCGATAGTTCAGTCATCACCACCGTGTGGCAAAATTGCATCATAACGGCTGAGGTTGTGGCCGTGATTGATGACATCGCAGTCCGTCTGAGAGACGTTACTCCACTCGCATCCCTCTACATGGTTCTTTGCGCCACCGGGATCGAGTGTGCAGGACTATCACCCACGCTAAGCTCTTGACATGAGCTACGCAATGTTCCCGTGGACATTGCCAGTGCTGTGGTCTGCGCCTGAGCCTCAGCCGTGGTAGCCGCCATAGGCACAGTGGTCGATGCAGCCATGGCACATGCCCCGCATGTCTTCAGAGGTTTTGTACTCCTACTTTCGAGATAGGCAGCATGGCTGGCACCAGTGCCGACAGCGCCCTCCCGGGTGGCATCCTCCTTGGGTACGACCCTCCCCACCACCTCCTTTGGTGAATACGTCACCAGGCAATGCCACAATGTTTCTGCAAGGAGATATGGCCGCCCTACACATCAAGGTCGGGAACCTCAAGCGCATAGTCCAGCAGCTCCTTGACCACGTGACTTCCGAGCGAGCTTCCACCCCGCCGCTGATGTCACCTCCCACTTCATCTCCATTGTCCTCCCAATCCTGAATCCCTTCCTCCGACGACGCTAGGATGCCGGATCTCTCCTCTACATCTAACACCCTCGGCTCCGTTTTGGAGGCAATCGGCATCATACCAACGGACGGACCCTCAGCCCTTGGCCGTATCGCTTGTGCTTGCACTCGTCGTGCGTGGCGGCGAGCTTCTCGTCTTCCACGTCGTAGGTAGCACCACTAGATGCAACGTTGGGAGGAGTCACACGTGACGGTACCCCCTCGTCTCCTATCCTCGACTTGGTCTACCCAGTCCCCACAGCTCCTACCGAGGTGTCAATAATGG
Organism: Penium margaritaceum; assembly: GCA_023375785.1. NCBI lineage: Eukaryota > Viridiplantae > Streptophyta > Zygnematophyceae > Desmidiales > Peniaceae > Penium > Penium margaritaceum. The sequence continues at coordinate 382,761 of SZWC01000236.1, read as the reverse complement.
GGAGGATGGTTTGTCCGCTGACGATCGCAGTGGAGCTCGGCATTGGTGAGGCAACTGTTGTGCAGCGCGGGATGGTTGAGACGGATGACGATACATAGCAGGCTAAGTTAGCAGAGTTTTCAGCGGAGGGAGATGTCTGCCCTGGCCGAGACTCTTCTTCAGAGGAGGATTGGTCCGATGTTGAGTCAGAGTCGGGGATGGAGATGGTGATCGTTGATTCCTTGGCGGGGGACGTGACAACGGCCGATACCAGAGCTGCGTCCAACGATGTGCTTGCTCCCGTATTAGCTAGTATGGAGACATCTGCCATGGTGTTAGCAGCAGCAGCAACAGGAGTAGGTGATACAGATGCTGATGCTCGACCCACAACAGACCCCCAGGTGGTTCAGGCAAATAGTGCTGGGCAACAGGAGGAGGTGATGGACTGCCAGGACAAGGCAGACTTCCTCTATGAGGACCAGTTGTCCATTGTGGAGTGGAAGGACGTAGGGTCGGAGACAAACGTAGAGGCCCAGTAAGCTGTCGTATTTGTAATAGCTGTGGCACGAGCACGAGATGGCCCCTTGGTGACAGCAGACGTCGGCATGTGCGGCATGGAGGATGTACAGCAAGCTACGGACCTCCGACTCCTCGCTTCCCTGACTGGTGTCGCTAATAGCATGGCCATTTTAGCCGAGGACATAGCTACTCTCTTCCGAGATACAGTTCCTGTACCCGAGCGCCTATGCTTCGCGGTCGACGAGCAGGAGCCAGTGGTGGCTCGAGCAGAAGCGCACGTGTAGAATCTCATGGTAGAGCTCTGGGAGGCGAGCAGCCGCTGTTACACCATGGATGTTCCAGCACGACATGCTGTCAAGGAGTGTGTGCAGGATGTACACAGGCGTCTCGAGGCAGCTGAGTGGTCTCTCCAGAATGCACGTCTAGGACAGGTGGACCTCCATCAGTAGGTGGATGATGGGCTGCGCACCAGGGGTCACGAGGAGTACCACGGCACTGACCACACCTTTGATGACCACGACGTCACCGTGGATGCAGTTATACCTACACATGCTGACGTTCGGCCAGTAGCTGACAGCCGAGCGATAGGTGTGTCACGAGCAGCAGGTGCCTTCGCGGCAACCATTCCTACAACTCAAGACGACTTACGTGGCGACTCATTGCCTCCCGCTCCCACCCTACCAGCAATTTGTGGCCCGGTGGCACTTGAATCAATGACAGATGCAGAGGACGTCGACTTATGCGATGAGCAGGCGCAGCTCCACTCTTTCCTACGGGGTGAGGGCGCGAGGCTGCAGGATGCTTTGGCTTGTGCCGACATGCATACGATCGAGGTCCACCATCAGGTTCGTTCCGCGAGTGACCACCTACATGCCGTAGATGTAGCTAGCCAATCGACTGTTGCGTCAGAGCTCGTCGAGCTCCACACGCGCCTCAACGCTGCAGAGGTTGCAAGACGATGTGCAGCTCAGCCATTGGAGGCCATGCAACATGCCATTGTCTTGGAGGAGGCCCTCAGCACCACTCACATCAGTAGATGACAACAACAATGAAAATGATGGCGACGAGAACGCCAGCGACGATGGCACCCCGGGATGAGGCTCTATACGAGTACATCTCACCTGTATTGTCATCACCCTTGATGTTATAGTGTAGGGGTATGTGGCCATGGGGGAGTCGTGCTCCCTCCTTGGGGATTGTGTTGGGAGCAGCCATCAACTTTGCTCGTGGTGTCAGCCTCTGTAGCCTAGGGGGTTGTTGGTGTGTGGGCTTTAGCCGGCCACTCTTTTAATGACACCGAGGTTACATGGGGTGCAACACGATGCTACGGTCAAGGTTATGCTGGTCAAGACCCGCACACCTGGTGAGTTCTACCAGTGTGACGTGAAGACCCATTGCCTACATGTGTTATGTATAATCCATGCATGATGTGGTCGAGAGACGAACACTCGGAAACATTTTCCGGGGTCATGAGGAGACCTTGTTTCTCTGTCTCTCTTGCATGATGTTTGATACGTAGGTGTGTGATTGACTTCTTGCATGGTCAACACCTAGGCACTTGGTGGGATGCACCATTGTCACGAGGAGACCCTCTGCTGTGGTATGCTCGCTATGATCGGTGATCGCAACCGCCTGAGCCATCCTTTCTTGCCTTGGCTAAGACATCGTTATGTTGACAATTGTGTCAGCCAGAGGGAGTGTTGGTGTGTGTGGCTTCCACCCGTCACGAGCGACGGCTAGGAGAGTAACTGTACAAGAGAGCGTGGCGACATGGTCCCCGATGCGGACCCCATAGGCACCAACGCGTCGGGAGGTGGTGGACCACCCACTCGGAGCTGATTGACAATTGCCCCAACGTCGGGAATGTTGTCTCAGAGCTCTTGCTGTTTTTCTGCAGCCTATCCTTGATGCGGACGTAGGTGGCGCTGGAGCGCTGAGGAGTGTTTGCTCCATCCACTAGCAGCTGCTAGAGAACTGCCATGACGCTTTGGGTGCTTGCAGGGGTGCTTTGCGGTTTTTCTCCAGACGCTAGAGTTTTCTCGGTGGAGTGGCTCTTGAGCCCAATTTGCATGTTTTGCATTATCTGTCCACTGATTGATGCCGGAATAATGACTGTAACCAATCGTAGCGTCTGGATCAAGATTTTGCATCTCTAGGTTCAGACGGCGTTGCGTTCCGATTCATGTGCGCAAAGTTACGGCCAAAAGAAAGTTTCTAGGCCGGTTTTCGGACAGACCTTGCATTGCCGCGTGCGACACTCGTCCTGCGCCGCGGCAGGTATTTGTGCTATTGATTTTTAATTTGTTATCTCTCTGCATGTGTTTATTGATGGAAGCACATTTGACACCGTGTCGTGTCGTCTAGCCAAACCCTTGTTGTTTCGCGTCCGGCATGTGTTGACGCCGCGAGTTGACTGAGCGCTGACGCCCAGCTAGTGGCGAGCGTGCTAGGGAGCTTCCTAGAAGCGGACATCTAGGTCGATGTCCGTGATCTCTTTGTTGTGGGCCGACCCCGACTAGGCGTCCGCGGACATGTGGGGCATATAGTCTGACTGATTCTTGCATCATAATTGGTTGATGTATCAGAAAAATGACCGATCCACGAATCACGATTTTCTTCAAGCATCTTTTGGCAACGAACCGATTGTAATAGGTTACTATGTTACCCAAAAAAGAAAAGGCTAATCGCTCGATCGCGACTCTCGCAACGGCGTGGGTGACATACCACTCCTCGTTTCGCTCGATCGGCGACTCGCGTCACCGATCGGGCATGACCAGCAAACGGATATGGCGTAGTTTCTTTTTACCGTTTTGGATATGGCGTAACTCTTGTTTAACTTACGGATATCCCAGGCTTATGTTGATACTTGCGTGGACAAAATGGTACTACAATTGTAGCGAGTCTCGCTCCATGTGGCTCGGACGTGGTTCCTTCGGCTGTGGGCGGGAAAACGGGATGACTTGAGGGTCCGAGACCCTCAAGTTGGAGACCTTGAGGCTGGTCAGACTTCAACCGGTGGCCCCTTAAAAACATTGGTGGGAAAGATTTACTTTTATCACACGACTGAAGATGCCTGGATGAAGGCCTCCGCGGTCAGACTCCGGTGGGCGCGTGGTGGTCCCCATTTTATTTAGGGAATAATACCCATAATACCCAAAAGGACGGAGTTGTTATATGCCCATTGTCGCGGACGATAGATCCCCGGTGCCCAATGTCGAAAGCAAACCGTATACGGTGCCCAAAGTTGATTTCGACTCGCATGCGGTGTCCATAGTCGGAATCGAAATGACTGCGATGCCCATAGTTGAAATCGAAATGACATCTGTGACCCCGGTTAGTGTCAGGTATGGGCACGCGTGATACATGTTGCATGGTTTTAACATTTTCGACATTGATTTCAACAACCATGATAAAAGAGATTTCGTCGCCGGTCGTTCTTCAAATATGGAAGAATACCGCGTGGTTCGTTAGGCCTCCGACGCCTTGTTCACGAGGGTCTTACATAACATAATGTAACGCTTGGCCTCGTACATAGGCGCTGCACACCATCGTGCCAATTGTGTCACGTCATGTCTGTTTTCTCAAGGTTCGACGAATTTTAATATTTTGTACAAACGTACGTACCTAACACGCCCGTGTGTTCGTGCGCACTCGCATCTGATGTTGACAGCCTGTCTCGATTCACACTCTGCCGGGTTCCCGAGCCGCCATGTATCTCCCATCATGCACGGTCACCATGTGCCTACCACAGCGTCTTTCGTACGAATTACAGGAAAATGTTTTCCGACGTTCGAGAACAGTTGCGGTTGGGGGAGGGGGGTGGTCTGGACGTGCATTCCGTTGTGTTGCATAGAAGCGTCGTTGATGTTGGTCGTGCCCACGGCAACCTCGTAGACGGCGCATGCGGGACGACCGTGGGTATCCAATGTTTAAAAAGCTCGTTTTCATGAACAATATGCCCATGGAGTGTCCCGATGGCGGGTACGACGCACCACAGTGGTGCCGTACCTGTCACATCATCCTGGTCCCCGCCGGACGACAACGACGACTACGGTACAGATGATCCGTGCTTGACGCAACAGACACCAAGTGCCGAGAACGACGATGCACCGGCAGCTGCAGTCGACGGGGCCCCACGCTGTGAAGCCAACGGACCCCTCAGGATGTCTCGTGTACGCGGGCGTGTGCACTCTACGAAGGGCGGGACCGTCGGTTCTGATGATGAGGCAAAGGCAGCCGACGCCAAGGCGAAAGCTGTCCCCGCCCGCATCTCTGACCCCAGCCCACGTGCTCCCTCGAAGAAGCGGAAGGCTGCGGTCCTCTTCCCGGGTGGCTGAACGTTCCAGAACATGGCCGCGTGCAAAGCCGCAGTCGAAGAGTATGCGGTACACAACCGCATGGCCTTGAGGTGGCTGAAAAGCGATCCCACTCGGTTTGTGGCCCGGTGCAAGCAGTTTGCCACTAAAGGCTGTCCGTGGATCGTTCGTCCCGGGTACAGCAAGAAGTCCGGTGCAGTGAACATCACCTCCATTGTCGATGGCCATCTTTGTGACCCCGGCCTCGGCCGGGGTAACCCCGTGCGCACCATGAGGTGAGTGGCATGACAGATTGAGAGCACCATCGCCCGGGACCCGTCGGTGAAGCCTAAGGCGCTGCAGGCGGTTGTTACAGAAGCGGCCAAGACGAAGGTGCCATACACCACCCTCTACCGCGCAAAGAAGCTATGTCTGGAGAAAATGTACGGCAAGAAGAGCGAGTCCTGGAGCATGTTCCCAGGGTACGTGGACGAGGTAAGACATCCCGTTTTAACTTACCTGTTGTCAACCATTTGCGACTACGGCTATGACACAGTTCGGTCACTGATCCTGTCGAATATGTTTCATCGTGCAGGTGCTGAGGGTTGACCCGCAAGCCATCGCCAAAGCGGAGAAACATCGTGACACCGGTGCCTTCGACCGTGTGTTCATCGCACCAGGTGCCTGCAGGCGGGGTTTTGAGTACACGAAGAGGGTCCTTGTCATGGATGGGACACATCTAAAAAACGGCCACAAATAGGTACTGCTCATCATGCAATTTTTTTACGCTAATGACAACGCGGTGCCCGCTGCATACGCCCTGGTGTCCAGAGAAGATGAGCGCAATTTGTCTTGGTTCTGCGAGTTGGTGGCAGCAGCGTACTCGAACGCAGCAGCTTAGGGGACTGTGGTCATTTCTGACCGGGAGAAGGGACTGGCCAACGCAGTCGAGGCCAAGCTGCCCGGGGCGACTCACACGTACTGCGCGTGGCACCTCATGCGCAATGTACAGTCCAAGTTCCAGGGCAGGTCTGGCGCACTCTTCTAGAACCTGGCACACGTGACGACGGAGGCGGACTGGGACGCAGCTCTGGCAGAGATGTGGCGCACAGCACCTAGGGCGGTGGATTACCTACTGGACGGGAATGGAGAGCCCGGTATCCCGAAGGAGCGCTGGAGTCGGCTGTACTGTCCGCTTTCTCGCGGTGGGCATACCACCAGCAACGCCATGGAGTCATTGAATGGCACGCTAGTCGAGTTGCGCAAGATGTACCCGTTCTTCCGCTTCGTCAACTTGCATGTGTTTGTACAGCAGTTGTGGAACATTCGCTGGTGGTTGGCACACGATGCCCCGGGCAACGTCGTGCCCGCGCTCTACCTGAAGCTAAAGAATAACTGTGACCCCAGCAGGGAGTACACCCTGGACCTGGACGACGACGAGAGGGGACCGTGGCACGCTGGCACAGCCACTCGGCCCAATGGCACTCCGCGCGACGTGAACATCGCGACAAAGTCCTACACATGTGGGCGGTGGCGGGAGTATGGAGTGCCGTGTCCGCACGCGTGCAGCCTACTGCTCGAGAACGCGATGAACCCGGTCGCCTACATCGATCTTGGCTACCTCAACTTGAGCTACAAGCGCACCTACAACGCACCCTTCCCACTGCCAAAGGTGTGCCAGGTCAAGCCCGCAGAGCCCAAGTGGAATCAGCCGGGCCCAAGTCGCGGGCGTGGGCGGCCAGCCACGGTGCGCTTGGACAGGTACACGAAGTTGAAGAACCGCCGCATCTGTGCACGCTGTGGGAAGCAGGGACATGTCCGGCGGGCATGCCCGAACATGGAGGCCCCAAGCCCAGAGGCGATGGCAGCCGCACGCGTCTCCGAGCTTGACGCAGAGAGATGCATGCGTGCCTCGTGCAGGAGCAACGTGGACGCTATGGGATACTCAGGGGATGAGGCCGATGATGCACCACCTGCCGCAGAGGATGCAGAGTCTGAGGATGAGGAGGAGGAGGAGGAGGAGGAGGAGGA
>SZWC01000236.1:283643-313901 GCA_023375785.1 Penium margaritaceum | reverse complement strand
TTTTTTTTTTTTTGGTTTTTAAGATGGTCCAGGCAGAAAATCCCTCCCACCGTTCATTGTGATGTATGGTGGCAGCCCTCGTTTGTTGCTTCACCTTATGCACCCTCTTGGAGGCTGTAGACGTTGCATGCCCTCGACATGCCTTGTGGTCCCCGACCACATCAGCTCCCGCAGCATGGAGCTGATAACTACTGCATAGCGTGTCAATGACTACTTCTGCCTGCCGTCCTCTCCCAACACGCTTGTCGGAATCCACGGCTTCCACTGTGCACGTTACCTTTGAGTGACCCTGCTGGCCACACTTGTAGCAGGTCCCCTTTTGGGGCCTGTTGGAGCCTCCTTGCTCCAAACACGCCTGCTTCTCGCCTGCCTCAGGTTCTGCCATCTCAGCTCCCCTTGTGGAGCGTACAAAGTCGGCTACCGCCACGTTGGTCTACTGCCCTTCTGCCACCTTCATGACCAGATCCGCAGCTCCCCTTGTCTAGTCCCTTCTCCAGTGGCCCTCCTGACCACACTGATGGCACTCTCCCTTCTTGGCACAGTGTGGACGCGTCCTTTCCTCACCTTGATCTCCCTCTCCTCTTTGAGAGCGGACGATCAGGACTGATGCTACGGACATCGTCCCTTGCTCCGCCACGGTGGTTTTGGTCCACCGGTCGCACACCACTTGTGCCGCCTCTTCAAACGTCAGCATTTCATCCCATAGATCACCATCGCTGGTGTTCGTAGAGGCCCAGCTGTTAGGAAGGGCCAGGAGAAGCGCCGCTACTTGCAATTGGGAGTCGATGGCCCATCCCGCCTGATGACAGTGGGACACCATTGACTGAACCTCTTGTGGGAGCTCCGACGGGCTGGTCTCCTCATCGGCTTGGAGGGTGAAAAGCCATTTGATGAGGAGGAGACATTGCTGAAGACACAACTGGTTGTGTGCGTTGCAGAGCCATGCCCAAGCCTCCGCGACCTTTGTGCATTCTTGGACATGCGCGCGTTGTGCCAGGCACAATGCCGTTGCGATGAGAGCAAGCGCCTCGTTGTTGCGCTTCTCGAACGCCTCCACCTCCTCGGCCATCGCGGACGCCGCAGGAGCTCTCTCTTCACCTCTGACCAGCTCAAGCAATCCCTTGTTATCAAGATAGACCTCCATGGTCCACCTCCACAAGGGGAAGTCCCTCCCGTCAGCCAGGAGGACGTCTACGCTGCTCTTTTGCTCGGTCATTGTCGCGGGCACGGCTGTAGCGTGAAAGTTGAGAAGGTAGGGTCCTCCTAGGCACGTGGGCCTATAACCCTTTGTTGGCTCTAGTGGATGTAGAAGCACCCTCAAGGATGCCTAGCTCTCATTGAAGCACGCTACCAGTGTTTGGGCAGCCAATGGACACCAATGGTGAAGAGTGTGGAGCACAAGGATCACGGATATGAGTGGGCAGAACACGTCGCATTCAGTACATCTGAATCGAAACATGTTTCTGTTAGTTATCATAGTGAGATTACATCAGATCCTTATAGCCTATGATCTAAGATTTTCAACGCATCCAAGCACGCCCAAGACAAAGCAGTAGAGCGCCTGCTACGGCAGTCGAAGTAACCCTTGGTGGAGCCACCCACCTGGCCTTGCACTCCAGGCAACGGGAGGCGCTTTGACGATGACCCGTCGAAGCGCCTTTCCTCGCCCAGAAGTCAAGGAGAAGTTCATCCTGGTCAAGGAGGTACTTATGGTTACCTCATTCATGCCCCTGGTGCATTTGGAGCCCATTAGGAACGAACTCGGATCACTGGGGGTGGGGTACCAGATTCCACCCGCCCAACACCCGATTTTCGGGCTAAGCTAACTTTCTGAATACTCACTCAAATTGAGCAATTCAAAGCTCGATCCTGTATGGAAAAATCCAAGGAATCGAAATCAGAAGTCAGATCAGGTGTTTGACCACTCCTCAGTGGTCGAACCAGGGAGTACGATCAATCGCACTCATGGCAAGGGGCACACCATGTCAATAAGGAGGAGCTGACACCAGTAGCTAGCTCACGTGGGATAGGTCGTAGTGATTTGAGTTATGTCTGTCTCTCTGTACAGCTTACTGTGACCACTCGTTCATGTCCATGCTTTTGCATATCTCTGAACTGGACCTAGCTGTCACGGGAGCACAGATGAGTGGTGGGTCCAGCCACTAGCAGCCACCATAGAGCTGCCACAGCATCACGAGTGCTTGCTAGTGTGATTTGAAAGTTTTCTGCAGTTGCTAGAGTTTCCTCAGTGGATTGGCTCCTCAGCCCAATTTTCATGTTTTGCATTGTGTGTCCACTCATCGATTCCGGACCTGTGTGTGTGACTAGTGGTAGTATCTGGGATGAGGTTTTGCATCTGTAGGTTTAGATGGTGTTGCGTTTGGATGCCTGTGTACAAAGTTATGACCTTACCACCGATTTGGACCACTTTTCTGACAATTTGACACTGTTGCATGTGTCACCCACCGTGTGCAGCGGCATGTATGTATACAGTGTGCTTGCCAGCTGTCATCTCTCTCTCTCTCTCTCTCTCTCTCTCTCTCTCTCTCTCTCTATCTCTCTACATTGAAGCAATTGCGCTTCTGAGACTTTAAGCGTCTCGCCTGGGGAAAACCTTTTTGTTTTTGCACCTGTCCTCTATGCTAGTTCAATCGCAGACTGGACCGCGTTGCCCCACTCGCAGCATGAGTGCTGGGAAGCTTTAATATAGCTTCTTATGATATCATAGCAGAAAGGCATCGCTAGACATAGCAGTGGCAGCAGCCGTGAGCCACAGCTACATCCACCAGTCATGGGAGGACCCACCATGTCATGGTGACCCACCGCAGTACGTAGCAGTAGCAAAGTTGTCATTGCAACAAATGCTGAAGTTACATCATGACACCATCACCACAGAGGTTGCGATGGATTGCCCAACCCTTTCCACTAGTAATTCAAGCAGGTGGTGATGCTGGACCACCACCTGCTTGAAGACCACCACCCGTGAGCTACATGAATGAGATTGTTAGCAGTTGGTGGTTTGAGTGCAAACGTATCCGAGATTGTTGGATCCTCATAGGAAACATTCAGTTCAGGGGCAGTAAAGGAAGCAGTTGTAGCCAAAATTGGTGCGTTTCTGGGCTGTTTTACTCTCTTTGGAGGCGGGATGGAGCGATTTTTGGTAGTCGTGGCAGGAGGTGATGAGAGCGGGAGTGATTTTGGCTCGTTGGTTGCAAGAGGTGTGTCCTGCGGTGAAGTCGGTGCAGCTGCGGAGGAGGTGCCTTTCTGCTGCGGGATAAATCCATCAATGGTTGTACCATAGTTGATGAGCATGAACTTTTCTAATTCTTCACGGGAGAAGACTGGAGTGTAAGAGTAGAGGAGAAGTCCCATAGCAGCGGCAGGGTTTAGAGGGGCATCAGCTGTGAAAGCGGCTTGGTGCGGGGCGAGCTGATCAGCGGGGTATAAGCAGTCATCGTAGTAGTAGTCCAGGTAGTCATCCTGGAAGGAAGTTGGGACTTCTGAAAAGACAGAGGTGCATTCAAAGGTCAGCATGATGCCATGAGGAGTTTAGGATAACAGCTGTTGATGAATGCGAGGAAGATAGATAAGGAAGCAGTTGTCCTTGTCACAGGGATGCACCCATACACATCTCTGGTTGGCAGGACAGCTGAAAAACTGGGCGCGGGGTTGAGTCACGTGTGCTGCGGTGAATGATGCTGATGATGCGGAGGATGGCTGAGCAGAGAAGGCGTGATTCGACCTGGCATTTCAGGCTTCAGCAGTGAGAACGAAGCGTTGATGCGACCAAGATCTTTTGCTGGGCTCTGATACCATGTCAGGAAAATGGAGTAGCGGAGCTTGTGTAGGAGCAGAGAAACAGGTGGAGTGGAAACTGCCACGAGGTTGCAGAGTGCTGACGGAGGATGACGTCACAACAGGTCAAGAGAGTGAGGCCACGAGAAGACAGCGTGAGGAGCGACGGCAACAAAGCGTTGAGCATGAGCGACAAGGCAGAGTACTTCAGGAGATGATGAATGTGAGACACCGAAGCGTGGGTCGTAGGTCATAGCAAGCCGGATACCGCAGCTGCAAAGATGGAGGCACGATGATGATGAGTAGATCCTTGTGGTGAGTTTGACTTGAGAAGCAAAGCTTAATGAGGGCCAGAGGTCTGAGCGGAGTCGAGGGGCCGAGGGCCAGACAGACGTTTGCGAGAGCGATAGAAGATGGAACCGAGACAGTGAGTTGAGGAAGCGGGGCATAAATGAGGAATTTAAGAATAACTGAGGAATACAAGGAATTACTGAGGCAAAGGTGTACAGGGATTCCACTGCTATTAGTGCTAGACAGTTCTTGCTAGTCCTAGTGCTAGAGCGCAAGCGCCTACACCCATTAGGGCGGGCGGTGCGGGATGTGAAGCCGTAGCTGCCATTGTGCTGCTGCTGCTACTTCTGTGTCTGAGCGGTGCTGAGGCGCGGTGCGGCTCCGCACAATCTTGGGCTTGTGATGGTCCTCCCAGGTTGGGTGGTGGACGTACTTCTTCTGCCGAGCCTTGGGTGTACGCACGGTGAATGGACCAGTACTCATAACTGTTGACGGCAGAACTTGCCGGTCGTTATGTTGCACAGATGGTCCGTTGGCTCTGGTTGTGGTGAGTTTGGACGGTCGGATGGTCAGACCGGAGGATTCTGATTGGTCATACCATCTGAGCCGTTTGGAAAGCTGGATGTGGGAGGTGAACTGGGACCGGACTGGCTTTTCCTTTTCCAACTGACCGGTTGTCCAGGGGAGAATTGAGTGTAGTCAGGAGGACAGGGGAGAGCCCGGTTGAGCCGTGTGAGTCTTGATCAACATTCTGACACTCGGACCCTTGGGAGTCATCTCCATTTCTTCCGGGAAGATCTCCCGCCTCTAGAGACGGCGATGAAAGTGCGTGACATCATCAAGATACTAAAGGGCAAAGAGCAGGTTCCCTTGGAGGGCACATCCAAGCACGAGGCATGACTGGATCAAAATGACATTGTAATGTCCTTTCTCAGCAACGCAGTAGCCAAGAAGTTTGTTACCGTACTAGCAGGGTACACAATTGCTTTGGATGCTTATGCTAAGCTCAAGGGCATGCACCAGTCAACCTCCCTCGCAAATAGATTCTTCATCCTACAAAAGCTCTTCTGCATGCGGGTGAATGAGGGAGAGTCCATCCCCCCATTCCTAAAGGAGTTTGAACGACTCCTCAGCGAGGCTCACCAAATGAACTTAGACCAAGACAAAAAAATGCATACCATGGTTCTCCTCATGCCATTGCCGGAGAACTACAGCCCCATGATCACCATCATGGATGGTAGGAAGGAGGATGACCTGGAATGCGTGGCAGTGTCTGAGAACGTGCAAAACGAGGCCATGCACCACAGTGGCAACGAGGCTAATGTCTCAGCCTGTGCTGCATGCCATGGTGGCCGCAGGAGCAAAGAGTCAGCCTCCAGTCAGAATGACGGCAGCAAAAGTGGTGGTGGCGGAGGCAACAATGGCAGCTGCCACAAATGCTGCAAACCTGGGCACTGGGCAAGAGAGTGCAGATCACCAAAGAAAAGAAGAGAGCAGGAGCAGTGGGAATAAAGGCAGGAAAAAAGGGTGGCAAATATGCCATCAACTTGACCTATGAGAACACCCCTACAGAAAAGGGAGGGGCACTATTCATGCCAGGAGCCTTTTTTCTTCCAACAAGGAGAAGGCTGGATTTGTCTCCATCGACACCACTCTGTGGCAGTTTAGATGTAAAACTGGCAGCATCGTGAACACAAAGGGCATGGGAGATAAGCTGGTAATCATAAGCCTCAATGGTGCGGAGAAGGATCCAAGGTTGCGGGACGTGGTCTACCTGCCCTTGCTCACGGAAAACCTCCTTTCCGTGTCCAAATTCACGAAAAACGCCATGATGGTAGTATTCACAGAGAAGAAGGTGGTCATTTTCAAGAACCAGGAAATCAAGGTCCTCTACTCCAACAAATACCTTGTAGCACAGGTTCCACAAGTCCACAGGCTCTACGTACTATAGACAAGCACGACAAAGAGCTTAGATGATGAGGGCCATGCAGGTACGAAAGAGGCAGTGGTCTTCGTTCCAATGCCAGAGAACACACCAACGGCGCCTGAGAAGGTGTCCTTTGCTACAAAAGATGCAGATGCTTAGCTGTGGCATAGACACTTTGGGCATGTTGCAAACACCACGTTGTAAGTCATGCAGCAACAGCACGTGGTCCGCAGCAAGGAGGGGTTACGGCTGGGTAGGGCAGCTTGTGTGAACCTTGCCTCCAAGGCAAGACAAAGAGAAAGCGCTTTGAGAACAAAGGTGCCTATGCAGCAGGATCCCTGGACCTCATTGACACGGATGTGTCCAGACCTTTTTGCACAATGGCAAATGCTACCAGCAAGTACTTCCTGACCTTCATTGACAGCCACCGCCAGAAGGTGTGGATGTACTTCCTCAAAACAAAGGGAGATAAGGGAGAGGTCAAAGAGAAGCTGCAGGAGTTTGTCACCACGGTAGAATGGCAGACTGGAAAGAAGATCAAGGCACTATGAAGAGACAATAGTGGAGAGTATGAGGCGTGCAAGGGTTGGGTGCGGCAACTTGGCATTGAACATCAGCCCGCGACGCCTTACACACCACAACACAATGGGGTGGCTGAGCGGATGAATTAGACCATCCTTGGCATGGAACAAATCATGCTCTTTGACGCCAAACTCCCACCGTGCCTCTGGAAAGAAGTTGCAAGAACAATGTGCTATCTTGTGGACCTGACTCCTGCAGCTGCTCTGGGCAGGTGCAGCATGAAAAAGGACAAACAGCAGATGGCGCCAGAAGAGGTATGGTCAGAAAAGAAGCCGGATGCCTCACACCTGAAGGTCTTTGGCTGCACCGCATGGCCAAAACTTTAGGCGGGTGAAGGTGGCGGCAAGCTAGATGCAAGAGCACAGAAGTGAGTGATGTGTTGGAGTCAAGGGATCAAGCTCCCGATGACTAGCATGTTATGGCAAGATTGCAGGCCATGGAGAAGAGTGGTGCAGTAGGGAGAGAAACTGCACACGCTGATGCAAGGGTTGTCTCTGACATAGAGTCGGAGACATCCGAGGCCTCTAAGTCCAACTCAGAGGCCTGTGGCTCTTCCTCAGAGGATCGTTGAACATCACAACAGCCCTCGCTACAGTAACAGTATGAGAAGCAGTGGAGCGGAGAAAAGGAGCTAGCGATACCGCGCCGCAACATATGGCAAAGAAAACAAACGCCATACTACAATGCCAACAATGGGAGTCGGACTAGCCAAAGCTGGTCGTGCATGGCTCAAGGAGAGCCAACCACTATGGCGGAAGCACTGGGCAGGCCTGATGGGGCCAAGTGGAAGGAGCTGGTGGAAAGTGAGTTTACGTCCATCAAGGAGACTTCAACATGGAACATGGTACAAAGATCTGCCAATGCTCATGTTGTGGGCTCAAATTGGGTGCTTAGGTTGAAGCAAAAGCAAGATGGCAGCATCAAAATGTACAAGGCAAGGATTGTGAAAAAAGGATTCTCACAGCGTGTGGGATCCAAGTATAACGAGACCTCTGCACCTGTTGTCACGTTTGCCTCCATCAGATCAGTGCTTTCCATTGTTGCAGCTAAAGACCTTGAGATCCACCAGATGGATGTCAAGACGGATTTTCATTACGGAAGCTGGAAAAAGGAAGATGGAAGTACCAAAAGGCATCAAAGCCCACAAGGGTAAGGTGTGTGGGCTGGTGAAGGTGTTATACAGGCAGAAACTGGCCCCACGGATCTGGTACAAGGATATGGATAGCTTCATGGCAGAGCTCTCCTTTACGCAATACATGAATGACCCAAGTGTCTACGTGTGGGAGGAAAATCACGCCTTGCTCCTTGTGGCATTGTATGTGGACAATTTGACCCATTGTTATTCCTCTCAGGATGCCCTTGTGGACCTCAAGGAATAGCTGAGCAGCAGGTTCAAGATGAAGGACATGGGTCCTCCTGAGTACTACCTCGTGATCACCATCCACCGCAAATGCAAAGCAGGCACCATCGAGCTCAACCAGACCAAGTACATCATACACGTCTTGAATCACTACTATATGGAGGACTGCAAACCCATTGGTATCCCCATGGTTTCTGAGTGCAAGCCCTCCTCCTCCATGTCCCCACGGAATGAGGTAGAGCAACAAGAGATGCAAAACATCCCATACCAACCCACTGTGGGGAGCCTCATCAACGTAATGACGGGTGTGTGACCTGACATTACTTATGTTGTGGGTCAGGTGAGCAGGTTTGTGGCCAACCCTGGGCCACGACACTGGCAAGACATGAAGCGGATCTTTTGCTATCTAAAAAAGACAAATCACATGGAACTTTGGTTTTGACGACTGAAAGGATCAGACTCACTGGACCAACATGCTGTAGTGACGCTGACAGGGGAGGGTGGATCGACGACAGGAAGTCCACCTCAGGATTCGTGTGCCTTTTCAACGGCGGTGGAGTCTCCTGGGTGAGTAGGAAGCATGGCTGTGTCAGACACGCAATTCATTGTACTATCGGAATTGTGTAACAAAACAGAGTGGCTTTGCATTCTGGTGGACAAGATCAAGGCACCACAAAAAGAAGCAACGATCCTCTGCATCTACAATGAGAGCGCCATCACTATGGTGAAAGATGACATGATCTCTAGGCATACTATGCACATTTAAATTCAGCAAAACTACTCATACAAACTTGTCGCAAAGGGTTTTGTGGACCTACAACATGTCCAATTCAAGAAAACACTCGTAGACTTCTTCACGTGGCCGCTTGACAGCAACTTGCATGCTCAAGGCGCTCGTGGACTTGGCATGGTGGATACAAGAGATGAGGATCAAAGAACAAGACAGCTGAAGTACACCAACAGATTGGATATTTACAAGTTACTGCATGTTTTAGTTTTAGAGCTGCAGACCATTACAGAAGCGGACTACAACAGCAGTTTGCTAGAGGTGCAAGAGAGGGATTGTTTTTCGTTTATGCCCCTTGGCCACTGCTGTAGCATAGCAGAGAAATTGGGAATGCACTGCTCCCTAGGACTAAGTCCCCCATACCTCATTGATGGTTCAAGTCATTGTGATACAACAGCTGTGTAGTGCAATGGATAGCACGTTGGACTTAGGAATGACGGGTCTTACGGTCGAGCGTTAATGTAAGCAAGAAAGTTTTTTTTTACCTTCTTGCACCAGGTAAAGTTTCATGAATCTTCTCCATGCATGAGGAGGATGTGCCACTTGGCAGTCAGTGGATGCACCAACTGCAAGCTGGTGAAGTGGTGTGCAGTGGCTACCCTTAAAAGTGCCACATCCCGCACAGCTTAGATTTCAGGCCTAGGTCTATATGTACCAGGCTCATTTCTCATTGTAAGTGAACAATCTGGCCTTAGATACTCCTCACATAGCTTTCCAACTAAGGAATCATATTATGAAGACACTTGTTGTTCTAAGCTCCATAAGTTAGGCTTCAACTAGGACCTCACGCAAAAGTGATCAAGTGTTCATTGGACACAATTGCTAGCAAGTGATTGCGTAGGAGCTACTCATATCTTCTCCGACCTGAAAGGCAGGTGTCATTGTGTCGGCCATGTTTTCTAGTCCCTTTGCCTCAGGCCGGTTGACACCTGCTTCCGTCACCGCCACAACCACCTTAAGCAATGTTGCTACTACCAAGCCTTCATATTCCAGAATGAGGACATGGTGACCTCAGTCTTGTTGCCTGCCATGCCAGCCCATGTGTTCACTACCGCCTCCACATGCGTCACCCACAGAACCAACGGAAATAGAAACTACTCTAAAACCATGTAAATGGAAGGATTCCAAGGTAAACGTGTGTGCGAACCCTCTAATACCCCTCCTTCTAGAGGTAACTGAGGGCTTACCGTTTGGCATTAGAATCTTCTCAGACATCCTTCCCTGCACAAGTACACAAACCACATGACATTGGAGAGCACTTCACACCCTGCAAGCTCCCATCCTGCCTGAATTCAACCCCACAAGGCTAGAAGTAAAAGCTAACAGTTTTACTCGTTCCTTTGACCTTAAATTTGTGTGTGTGTGTGTGTGTGTGTGTGTGTGTGTGTGTGTGTGTGTGTGTGTGTGTGTGTGTGTGTGTGTGTGTGAGCCCAGTCCATAGCACCACATCCAACTATGTTTAAACCCCTGGCCATAACACCCACTTTAATGATCTAATGATCTAATGATGCAAACTCTCCCAAGGAGAGAAGGCCAGCTCCATTGAAAGAGACAACACCAACAATGCCACTGCCCAATCAATGTATCCTTACATTACTTTACCCTACAAAGATGTCAGCACCAATGGAGATGTGGCTGCTGCTTCCGAACCACCTCCCCGGCCATTCTACTTCATAGTCTTGCAGATGGACTCACTGATCCACATGCATACTTGCAGTATGCTGCCAAAACCATGTCATAGCCCCTGGCACCACCACGATGACCTGCAACTATCTCAGCCCCACTATTGCTACACTTGTCATACTTCTATCACTCAAGCCAGAGGCCTGAATTAATCAATACAACACCCACAGCATGTCAGTGTCGTTATTTCTCTCTTGCCTTTAGGGTTGAATCCAGAGAATACTACCACTTACATGCAAGCTACTCGCACCATGCCAGAGCAGGTGCCCTCTCACAATTACAGATGTAGAGGATGGCATAAGTGCACAAAGGGCAACGAATTGACAAATTGGCGTACAGCTTGACCAGAGAGGGTCTAAAAACAGAGCTACAAGCACAGCACAGAAACAACAAACAAAGGTGGATTGGAAACTACGTGTTCAATATTTTTATCCTTGTTCAGTGCTCTATAACAAATCACGAATTCTCTAGCCCTTGTGGAGGTATGACCCCTCGATCCGTTATAGGGTGACTCAACTATTAACTATGCTCTGTCTGATGTGAGATAAGATGTGTGAGTACACCATGTAGATGCATAGCTTAATTGATCATTTTGTTGGTTTAGCCAAGGGAGAGGACATGAGTTCAGTCCTGGCCCCATGCACATCTTGTTTGTTGTGGAAGCTTCCAAAGAAGAATTTTTGTAGCTTATTGGAAGCTACATGATTGGTCCGTCACCTTGGCACTAGGATGCTTATGTGTCAGGCCCATAGTGCAAGTCTATTGGTCATGTGGCATGGTCAGGCCACATCTCACGAATGTGCTTCTCACTTCCACGACTAGAGAGGAAACTACAAAAGGATTTGTCTGACATGCTGATCAGTTGAACCCTTGCTTGATGGTCTCTTGTGTACTGACAACGTCAGCTCTTTTTGATATGTGATACCAAGGCATTAGTACCCTTGAAGGTGAAGTGCATGCTTGATTAAGTTTGGGGTGCATGACACATGCCTGCAAAGGAAGAAGGTGTAAAACCCTTTGTGAGATTTTTTAATCTCGTGGATTCTCTTCCACAGGTGGTTAGCTCAACAGCTAACAGAGGGATATGGGTCCACGTCTCTTTTTAGCAAAGTTTCACGCACGCAACCGTTAAGTCACAAGCAGTGAGAGCATTTTTGTTCTCACCCAACTTCTTTGTTTGCAGGTCAACATCAGCAGGAGGAGAATGCAACACATTCACACCTTTCTGCATTGGGAACTAAAATTAGCTGAAATCAGCCTAAATCAGCCTACATCTGCTTGCCATGGCTAACGTGAACAGGGCAAGCAGTTTCCTCTTCTCACCAACAGCCTAAAGTGGCATCAAGCACAGGCGCATCAGCATCAACAACAGATACACAAGCTGTAGCACTTGTAGTTGCTGTGATGGCAGGGACAGGGGAACAAGGGGATTTTTCTACCATCCTCAAGTCTGATAGAGAGGGGTTTTCTCTCAGGAAGTTGCAATTGAAATCATCATGGATGATGGACACTTGCTAGGATGTTTTGACAGAACCATCCCAACGTCAAAAGAGAGGGTGCTGACCTTGTGGCATGGATCAAGCTCAACAAGACGTCTCTCACTGTTCTTGTATCCTCCATAAAACCCTCATTCCCCTCACACATCAGCAGCTATACAGTGGGAGCTGCAGTAAATGCCAAACTAGACAAGGTCTTTTAGTCCTCCTCAGCTGCCAACTATGTCTGAATTCTAAAGAACCTCATTAGGATGAGGCTTGGTGAAGAGAACGACGTCTTTGCCTCAATGCAGAAGTTAGAGGCACTCTTGCAACAAGCCACTGACATGGGGTGGGACCTGAAATCCTTGTGCAAGCCATGATTTTTCTGATGACGCTACCGGAGAGCTAGGGTCCCATGATCACAATGATTGGAGGGTGGATTGAAGATAAGCTTTCCAACACCACCATTTCGGAGTACATGTGGAATACAGCTATGTGTCCCAGCATTAGTGAAGCAAACATGGATACCTTCGCCTCATGGAAGAGTGGCACCTTCCGCAATATCTGCTCCTCTTGTTACAAGGGAAGCAACAGCACCAACAACAGTGGAAGGGGTCCAAAGCGCCAAGGAAATGGCCATAACTGTGGCAAGGTTGGACGTTGGGCTCAGGAGTACAGGGCACCCAAGAAGAATGGGTGAGACAGGGATGGATGGAGAGGAAGAAATGGTGGGAAGGATCCCACAAGCTTGATGGATGCCTCCAATAAAGGAAGTGCGATACTCAGGCCAGGAGCTTACAGCCTTGACTTGGGCACAAAAAATCACACTACTTATGAGAAGAGAGACTTCATCTCTCTTTCTCCATGCAACAAGAAATTCAGAGTCACCAACGGCAAGGTTGCGGCAGGTAAAGGGGATGGTGACAAGCTGGTCATAATGGGTGTCAACAGTGCGGACTCCAACCTCAAGCTAAAGGGCGTAGTCTGCTTGCCCTCATTCATAGCCAACCTTCTCTCTGTCTCTAAAATGACTCACGACAACATGACAGTGGTCTTCATGGAGAAGGAAGCCGTAATATTCCATACCAATTCCCTCAACATATCCTAATCTGCAAAGAAGGTTGTTGAACAGGTCCCTTGTGTTGATGGTCTATACGTCTTGTAAACCAAGATGAAAAAATCAAAGGCTGAAGATTTGGCCGACAGTGATGTCGAGGAGAGCAGCGATATAGAGTCTGAGGATGAACGGCATGTTGGAGCAGCGGAAGCAGTGGTAGTGGAATATTTGGCAACAGAACTGGAAGCTAATGCAGCCAACAGGGATGTTTGTTCCTGCCAGCACACATGCTATGAGAACCTCTAGCATAGATGCTTTGGGCACATGGCTCATTGCAAATTGGTGCTCATGGAAAAGTAGGAGCTAGAGTATGGGATGGAGCTATGTGATGTGGCGGAGGGCGCAGAGTTCTTGTTGTGCCATGACTTCAGGGAAAGGTCAAGAAGAAACCCTTCATGCAGAATGGTATGCGTGCTCTTGCGTCCCTTGACCTCATCCACTCTGATGTGTGTGGTCCCTTCCGCATACTATCAAAAAAAGGCAGAAAACATTTTCTCACATGCATGGATATGATGGAGGGCGTGGCAAGGGTTTGGAGATTGCTGAAATTCGATTTGCATTACCCTGTTCAGATTAGTAACACATTGAGGATGGATGAATACAGGGGAAAAAAGGATGAGAAGAATGGGAATGAGGATGAAAAGAAGAAGTATGAGGAGGCTGAGAAATGAGGAAGGAGGAAGAGGAAGAGGTAATGTTGTATTTGGTGAATTGAAACAGAGCACTGACTACATATAGTCTGTTCAAAGCACTGACAGGTTTGGCATGTTTTATCAACAAGAACGCTTTATGGAGTGAAGTTTTCTTGGACGAGGTCAATGATGTTGCCAACAAAGAACAGGTTTTCTGCTGATCCACTGCGCTCAATCTATTGGCATTATGATCCTTGTTTTGGTTAGATAAAGTAGATGTGCTGAAAGATATGTGTAACATATGTTGCATGTAATTGAAAAATGCATATGTGAGTACTACTGAAATGCAGTTACCTAGTAGAAGAGATATTGATCAGATACTTCTAACAGAAAGAGTCAATAGAGAGAATGGATCATTCTATAATTCCTGAATGTTATACAACAAATAGGATGTAAGTAATATGAGTTTCATAAGTACTAGGGAGTACATTAATGGTGTTTCTTTTTTTTTGTTTTTTGGAAGTCTGGATAATAAAGCAACTACATCTTTATGAATGACATCAACACCTCAACATTGGGAACAGGTGTACAAAGAATTACTTTTTGCTTCCATGGTTGCTATTACCATGCACCTGCATCATTCTTAATGATTCTTAATGCAATATTCCAGCAATGAATATCTACAAGACAGTAACCCCAATTGCAACGGCCTGACCAAGCTGCTAGCTGCCAACATTTTAGATCTGCAAGTACAGCACCTGCGGCCATCAAGAAGAAGGAGTCATCCTTGCAACAGTTGTACCAGAAGGGTTAATTGCTTCCATCCAGTGTGTGCAGATGCATCCATCAATGAACTGTACATTTCATAACAGATGTGGTAGTTTGCCAATGCTTCAAGAAGAACATCCCATGATGCAATATCTTCTTCAACCTTGTTTCATCCAGTGTGCAGAACCTGTAATTTGATCAAACGAGGAAAGTAATTAGTGGATGATGTTTAAGCAAACGGAATTCAAACAGTTAAAAGACACAATTGAAATCTGTGATTCAGATGTAAATTGAATGGGAATCAATTGTCACTGTTCAGAGATTTTCATTTACCCACCCTGTGGTAGTGTGATGCTAGTTCATACTTAGATGCTGTCGACAATTTGTCAACATCAGTGATGTAGTCCACTATGTGCCTCTCCACCGCGGCGACATACTCCTTCCGGTCCAAGACCTCACATTTCCGCTTCATGAAGTACACATAGAGTTTTCTGCTGTAGTCATCAATGAAGGTGACAAAGTAACGCGTGCCGCTCTTTGACGCCGTCTTGAATGGTCCGCACACGTCACTGTGCACGACCTCCAGCAGGTCCGAGGCGCGATTCATGTTCTCGTTGAATGATTTGTGCTACGCCTTGCCCAAAATGCAAGGCTCACACTTTTTGTGCTTTGCTGCATTTGTCGCCTCTTCCGCACCGTCAATGACGAGGCCACGTACCAGCTCGCGCTTTGCCATCTCATTCACAACTGCGAGTGCGGAATGTCTCAGTTGTCAGTGCCAGAGCTCTAGATCAGCTCCCCCTCCTTTGGCCAGGTTGACGGTGCGTTCTTGCGAGTGTGCTGAATCTCTCGCCGCGGGGATCACCTTGGTCTCCATGATGTAGAGACCTCCCTCGCACTTAGCCTCCAGCACGGACTCGCCACCACCATCCTTCCACCCGACTGCCTCTCTTCTCCTGAAGAGTACCTCGTACCCCTTGGCAGTCAGGCGGCTGACACTTAGAATGTCAGCCAAGCCAGATACATGGTGCACGTCCTTGATGACGCGCTGCACCCGCTTTCCACCAACCACCACCTCCACGTCCACGTCTCCTTGGCCAGCCGCCGGCTCGACCTTGTCATTCGTGACCACCATGGATTTGCTGGACTTGGTGTAGTTGATGAACCGAACCTTCTCGACCTGGGTGTGCTCCTCCGCTCCAGAGTCAAGGCATCACCGGTTGGCCTTCTTGAGGTAATGATTTTGAGTGCCGTTGAGGAGCATCTTCTTGTCTTTGGCATCCTTGCCGCCGGCCTTTGCCTCCCTGGTTGCACTCACGGGCCCAGTTGCCCTCCTTGCCCCAGTTTCGGCATGCACCCTTCTTGGCGTCCTTCTTGTTGCTGCCATGTCTGCCAACTCCCTTGGCCCCGCTTCCTCCACCACACGTTTTGGTGACGAGGGCCGATGAGGACGACGAGGACTCCCTGCAGCTCCGTCGTTGCACCTCATTGGGGATGTAGTCTGCGACCGTGCCATAGGTGAGCTTGTCCTCTGCCCATCCTCCCAAGACTGTAAGGAGAGGGCTCCAACTGTCAAGAAGGGCCATGAGGAGGGCCATCGCCTGTAGTTGCGTGTCAATCTTCCACCGCACGTCATTGCACTGTGAGGGGAACGACTCAACCTGCTGCATGGCGGTGATGATATCATCTCCCTCCTTGGTTCTCACTGTCTGGAGTCGCTTCATTGCGAAGATTTTGTTCGCCAGCAACTTGGATTGATGGATGTCACAAAGCTTTTGCCAAGCTTTTGCTGGCAGCTTGCAGCCGTGGAAGTAGTGCCAATGCAACTCGGCCATTTCGGACAGCAGCGTCATGAGTGCCTTCGTGTTCTTCTTTGCGAAGGCCTCCTTCTGCACTACCGTCACTGTCGCTTTGTTCAAGACTTCCATTCCCTTCATGACCTCCAGCAGCCCCTTATGTGCGAGGTACAACTCTTAGTGTCACCTCCATAGCCCATAGCCAGGACCTCCTGTATACTTCTGGATGGGCTGCGTCTCTTTTTGTGCCATTTCAGCAGTCCTCAGAGCTTGACAACGAAGTTGTCCCTGACGACACTCCCGTCCGTCGCAAAGGCCATGAGCGATTTGTAGACCGGTCAGGGCCGTGGCCCATAACCCTTTGTCAATAACCATGGTGCTGTTCCAACGTGGCCTGACGGGTCTTACGTGCTCACGGCTATAATTTGTGTGGGTTCTGAGTCTAAGCGTGAGTTTTCTCGCCGCCTCACGCTATGTTTCAGGCAGTTGAAGACAAGTGCGAGACATTCACTTTTGCAAAGGGAAGAACGCAATTTTGAATTATTTTTTTAACATGGACATAATCTGAACACTTCTAGGGCTAGTCATGAGCTCTCCAATGCACCAAACCGTGCACAATTTGGATCATCGTAGCTCCTGCTACGTCAGCCAAAGCGCAGCACCCCAAATCGGCTGCTCAGTCGGCAGCGCACACCACGTCACCCACTGAGGCGCCCTCACACATCAAGGACCCATCAAAATGCCATTCCGGAGGCGCAGATG
This sequence comes from Penium margaritaceum, assembly GCA_023375785.1. Classification (NCBI taxonomy): domain Eukaryota; kingdom Viridiplantae; phylum Streptophyta; class Zygnematophyceae; order Desmidiales; family Peniaceae; genus Penium; species Penium margaritaceum. The sequence goes on along the minus strand of SZWC01000236.1, from coordinate 296,923 downwards.
TCCCTACGTGTAGTGGCGGCACCCCTCACGCCTTTGGGGTCTGTTTGGATGATTTAATCATCGAGTTTGGTGATGAGGATTGATGTGGGTCGAAACCTGTTCGCGGACCTCCATCCCCGAGTAACAAAGTGCACTACTGAGCTTCGGACTCCAAGCCAGGATTTCCGCTAAGTCCCTCAGTAACAAACTGCACTCCTGAAATCCGGTGGATCATCCCTTGGACGCCTCGGCAGATCTTCCGGAGTAAAATCCCCAGATGGCATTTTGTAACTCGTTCCGTTCAATTGTTACCGGAAGTCAGACTGCGGCCGGCTGCCAGAGCCGCAACGTACACCCCACTTTGGAAGCCCATATCTCCCTCGTTACTAGTCTGATTTTGGTGAAACAACTTCCACCAGATTCAGCAACTTGTCAAATTTTAGGGGCAATCGTCCATTTTAGGATCCAAGCAATCTTTGAGTCGCCAGATCCGTCAACAAGGAATTTCCTTTCTTTGGTGGCTCATCGGTGCCTCCCGGCGCCGCACTTGGGCATGCAGAGGGGCAATCTTCAACAGTTCCTGCTGGTTGTTTCTTGTTGCCGTTGGCTTCTTAAGGATGCAGTGGTTTCCAGAGGTGCCACGGGTTGCTGCTGGTTGCCACTAGTTGTTGCTGAATGGATTGTAGCCGGTTGCTGGCTTTGACTGTCACTTGTTGTCACTGGTTGCTTCTGCTAGCCATTGAAATCCACTGGGAGCCGGTGGTTGCTGCTGAATACCGCTGGTTGCCACTGGTTGCCGCTCACTGACTCATTTGCTGATGTTACGGCATAGTTGATTTGCTGATGCTTCTGTCAAAAAATCTTGTAGAATGTGGATGCATAGTTGCCGCTTATTTCATGGATCTGCTAAAATTGCTTCACATAGTACGGTGTCAAAAGCCAGATGGATAACTCCTGCTGCCAACCTTGGAGTGTCAATATTCATTAGCAGATAGGAATGAACATAACCGTTGGTGCAACAACAGTTGCTTTCCTAGAAATGGTTGGTGAACCGGATTGAATGGACGTTGCAAGTGTTGCCAGATGCCATGCTTGGATGGTCCTTTGCTCATTGCTGACCGTTTGTGAACAAGTGGTGGTTCTGAAAACATTGAGCATCCGAACATAACAGATGGCCCATGATATGAAGCATTGTTCCATCAAAATTGTTGCTATCGATTGTGGAAAACCTCTGGCCATAATGTTCCAGACACATCCAGATAATAAACCACTGGAGTAAAACCATTGCTCTTCAACATTTGAACGCCAGTATAATCGCTTCATGTAATATCTCATGGCGGTATGGTGAAAGGATGATTTCTAGAAACTTCATTCAACAACATGCAAAGTTCAGAAATTGCAACATCTTGGAAACACAAATGCTGCAAATGGCCGAGTTGTTGTTCAACCATTTGCATGTGAAATAAAGTACTTGTACTGAAAAGGAGGATCGTTGGTCGAACCGATGGCACTAAGCGTGGAGAGATAAGTGTTGTAACATTTTCATGGTGATAGAAAATGAAAAGGTGGGACATCGATAACATCGACTCCAATAGTTGTTGGATAATGCTGTCTTTTTGTGAAGCTAATCTGCGGTGGTCAAAATTCAGATATTTGAAAGAGTGAATTCTGTATGACAGAAATGTGAATAGTCGACACAGTTATCCAACTCTATTGTATATTCTTTTGCATAGATTGAGGAATGAGTATTTGGTTGTTACCAGAATAATTTGTGGTGTATATAACGCCTAAGTTCAAACATCTGGTGATAGCATTGTAAACACCATAATGCCTAGTTAATGGGATATGGTATGACTAGTATTGTACAAAAAAAAGAAGTGATAACCTACAATTTCGGTTTTTATGTGCATTTTTTTCATACCTATTTGAATTTCTGATTGGAGATAAGTTTATTTCACAATAATTGAATAAAATAGAGCCTTCATGTCCTGGATTTCAGAATATATAACAAAGACACATTGATGTAGGCAATGATGTGTTGTTCTTTTATTACCCCCTTGGCCACTGATACCATCAAGCAAACAGGTTGTGCATGATGGAAGCTGGGGCATCCCTCAGGGAGGTGATCAGGCTCACTAAGAGCCGCCTAGGCAGGACCAATTGTTTGTGAGAGGGAGTTGCAGGTTGCACAGACAGAAAATACGGAAGCGAATGTATGTTTTCAAAGAATTTGAATGTCAAAGTTGATTTTTAAATGAGAACATACATCATCACACCTTTCTAACAAGCCCTTGTATGCCTCATTTGGCCAAGCGAGCATTGAGATATACTCTGTCAAATTCGACCCTCAAGTACACTCTCTTGGCCTAGTGGGATGAGCGGCAGTCACCTTGTCACACATGAAAATGATGTTTCACACAACCAGCACGCCCAACAGTCATGGAATGCTCCTTCCTTGAAGTCTCCTGGAGGTCCTCCAGCCGGATTTTCTCCTTGAAGGCCGCTCTTACCCTTCCTGTTCAATACTCCCGCCATCTTTTGAGCTGAAAGTGCTCAAGTCATCACTTGAACCTGACCCATGATCTCCAAATTTTTGGAAATCCATATCTCACTCAAACGCACTCCAAATTGAGCTCCGTAGATTGTGTTGGAACTTGTATGATATCCTTTGTGCACCGTTATACCAGATTATTTTTATCAAGCAACACAATTTTGTCACTTTCTGGCACCCTCATATCCATCATTCTCCCACTTTGCAAGAATAAAAATCACACAAGTCCACATTGTCCCCTGAGCCGCTGAAAGTGGTCTGCTCTCAGCTTCTTGGTCAGGACGTCTGCCAGCATTATTCTTGAAGGATAGAACCTGATATGTCCACCTGCTTTGCCAGGAGCTCGCGGATAAAGTGATATCGCAGGTCAATGTGCTTGGTGCGGGGATGAAATTCTACATTCTTGGTCAGAGCAATGGCGCTCATGTTCTCACAGTGGATTGTAATTGTTGTGGTCTGCTGCTTTCCAAGGCTTGCAAGCAGCTCACGTAGCCACACGGCTTCCTTTGCTGCTGCAGTCATGGCAATGTTTGCTGCTTACGTGGAGGAGAGGACGACACACTCTTGTTTCTTGCTTCTCCAGCTGATTGCAGCTCCCTCGAGCAAAAACACAAACCCACTGGTCGACCACCTTGTGTCCAGATCACCCTTCCTATCTGCATCAGTATAACCAGTGAGGATGTGGCTGTTGTTGCCGTGGAAGCTGAGGCAAAGGCTGTTACTACTGTCGAGGTAGCGTAGCACGCACTTGACCACCTTCCAATGCAGCACGTCCAGATTCATGCAAAACTTGCTTAACACTCCCACTGCTTGGCTGATGTCAACGCGCGTACCGACTGCAACGTACATCAGGCTCCCAACTACTACTTGGTACAGCACAGCTTCCATGCAGCTGCTCTCTTACATGCCGTGGGGAGTCTGCATCATGATTAGCTTTGCTCCCACTTCTAGTGGTGTTGCAGCCTTGCGCGCTCCTGCCATGTTGAAGTTCTTGACGATGTCACTCACGTAGCTGCTCTGCGACAACTCCAAAGTCTGCTGCTACGGGTTGCACTTGACCTGAAGGCCAAGGTAGTAACTGAGCTCTTCCACGTCTTTCATGTAAAACCTGGAAGCAAAGGACTGCTTCACATAGTCCAAAAGAGACTTGGAGTCAGATGTAACGACCAGATCATCAACATAGAGCAAGATGATGACGTGGCTTTCCTCTTGCATGCATCCATAGACTGCATGGTCGGCTTCGCTGTGCAAAAAACCAAGCCCAACCAGCTGCTATTCCATCTCGTGGTACCATGCTTGTGGTGCTTGCTTCAGGTTGTAGAGGGTCTGCACAAGCTTGCACATGAAATCTTCCTTTCCCTCCACCACATACTCCTCCGGCTGCTCCATGTACACATTTCCTCGAGGCAAACATTCAGAAAAATGTACATGTTACATCCATTTGGTGCACCTTCCAGTCCATAGCATCACAAAGAGCAAGGATCACTCGAATGGATGAGAAAATGTCTCATTTTAATCCACACCATCAGTCAGCGCATACCCCTTTGCAGCCAGCTGTGCTTTGTACCTAAGCACCTTATTATCCGCACCACGCTTGCGCCTGAAGATCCATCGGCACCCGATCACCCAGCTACAACGCCGATCTACTGCCTCGGCGCTGTGCATAGCTTCAGAAAATGTGGCTAGGTCATCAGTGACTGTGAGGAAGAGGAGTTCAAGGTCACCAGACTCTGTTGGTGGTGGAGTGGTACACAGGTTCAGCCGCTCACCTTGATGTGTCTACTTCTTTGCAATCCTCTCGGACCACCGTAGGTGCTCCCCACTGTCCTTTGCACATTTGTTGAGGCGTACAGATCTTCATGGCAGCTGCTGCGTGTTGCTTTGCTACTCTTCCTCATCCGATTTGGCTGCTGGCCCCTTCTCCTTCTCAGCTCCCTCTGCCTCCTTGACATTGCCGCTATCATTGCCATCTTCTGCACCGCCCTCCTCTGCTATCGGTTCTTCTCCCACTTCAGGTACAAGTGCAGGAGCAAGTGGAACTGCAGACATAGGGCTCCAAGTCCAGCCCTTTACATCCTCTTGAAAGACCACGTCATGGCTGCGGATGATCTTGCGTACAGCGAGGTTGTAGAGGCTGTATCCCATAGTGTCGTAGCCGAGAAAAACTGCCTTCACCGACATTGTGTCCAGCTTGTTGCAGTTTCTGGCAGGCACGTGCATGAATTTGCCACACCCAAAGACTTTCAGGTGTGTCACTGTTGGCTTGCGTCCCATCCACGCCTTCTCTCGTGTCATCAGTGGTACGGCACGCATGAGAATCCGGTTTTTCAGGTACACGGCAGTGTTGACCACTTCCGCCCAAAGGGTTGGCGAGAGCTCTGTGCCTTGGAGCATACTGCGAACACGCTCCATGAGCATGCGGTTCATGCATTCAACCACGCTGTTCAGCTGCGGTGTTCAAGGTAGGCTGATCACGTGCCTAATCCCGCGATGATTGAGGAAGTTGTGTACATTGTTGAAGAGGTACTCTCCTTGACCATCGGTGTGCAGCACCTTCAAATACGTACCACTTTCAATTTGTAAAGCAGTATCTATCCTTGAAAGCATCAAAACACTCATCTTTTCCAGCCAAGAAGGACAACCACGTCTTCCTCGACTTGTGATCAATGAATGTGACAAAGTATAACTTGCCGGACAAGGACTGAGATGGAATGGGACCACATAAATCAGAGTGGATGAGTGCGAAAAGCTCAACTGCCCCTTCCCTGTCCCCATGAAAGGAGAGCGGACTTGCTTCCCTTCAATGCAGCTCTCACAAGCCAATGCACCTGGCTGCTTTATCCCCTTGAGCCCCAAGCCACGGACCATCTGCTGCATGGAGATCATTGTGCCAAAGCCGGGGTGACCAAATCGGCGATGCCACAGGCCGATGTCATGTTTTCCCTCTCTTACCGCCAAAGCTGAGTCGGCCTCCTTCTCCAAAGACACACAGAGACGGTAGAGTCCATCCTCCTTGTCTGCTTTTGCAAGTACATGGCCTGCATAGGCAGAGATGGTGTAGCCACCTTTCTTGAAGCAAACCATCATGCCTTCAAAGATGACAGATGAGACATAGAGGAGGCTAGCTGCCAGTCCCGGAACATGGAGGACTCCCTTCACACGATCTTGTCTTCAAGTACAGTTCCACGTACTTGTCTTCAACAGAAGTGCAAAACACAATCTCACCCTCCGCAATTGCCATTTGCACATGATTATCTCCCATGTACACCTGACGAGGCTTAATGGCCATGTAGACATCAAACCACTCTCGGAGACAAGTCATGTGCCGCGTGGCTCTTGAGTCGAAGATCGAGAACAAGGCGGAGTTTTCAGAGACGTGCAGGGCCCGGATAGTGGTCACAAATCTACTCTCCCAATCTGCTGCGGTTGTGGAAGCTTTGGACTGTTTTCCCGCTCCCACTCCAGTCGCAAGGTCCGCCTTCTTCTTCTGGCATTCGCGCGTCCAATGGCCCGAATTCTTGCAGTAGTAGCAGTTCTCCTTCTTCTTCCCTCGTCCACCGTAGCCCCTGGTTTGTGCAGCACCACTCCCATGATCAGAGTTGGTGATGAGAGCAACGTCCAGTTCGCTTTCGTCCTCCTCTCCCTTACACCGCTCCTTCTCAAACAGCAGGCTCTCTTCAACATCGTTGAGGGAGAGCTTGTCAGCACGCTGGTCCAGGGCAACAATGAAAGGAGTGTAGCTGCTAGGAAGGCCAGAGAGGATGGTTAGCATGAGAATACGCTCCTGAACAGGGTCCTCAATTGGAGCAAGCTGGCTAGAGAGAGAGAGAGACTTCACCATGTTGATGTAGTCAATCATGGATCCGGACTCATCCATATTCACTTTGTGAAAGCGACAATGCAGCTACATGTTCATGAGGATTGACTTGGAGGCATAGGTGGACTCAAGCTTTTTCCAAACCTCCCTTGGTGTGAGGATGCCACGGACAAGGAGTTGCTACCGTTTGGTGAGGTAGAGGTAGATTGTGGCAAGGGAGTGGTCACACTTCTTGCGCTAGGTACAAATCTCGCCAGGAGAGAGGGAGCCGTCTTCTGGTTCCTTCTCCTCCTCATCCACCTGGCTCCAAAGACCCTTCTCCATCAGTACCATCTTCATGTTCTGGCTCCAATTGAAGAATTTCTTGCCTTCAAACATGGCAGTGTTGATGCCGGCTACCACGGAAGCAGATGTTGCCATGGTAGTGCAACGTTCAGCCCCCAAACCACTCTCTCACAAAACAGGGTAAAATGGATGCCTCAAGGATTAGGGTAAAAGCCTTGTTCTAGCTCTAATACCACTGATGGAAACTGGGGCAGTCCTCAGGGAGGTGATCAGGCTCACTGAGAGCTACCTAGGCAGGACCAACTGTTTGTGAGAGGGAGTTTCTGGTTGCACAGACAGAAGTTAAGGAAGAAAATCAATTTTTTAAAAGAATGCAAATGTCAAAGTTGACACTTGAGTGAGAAAGTAGATTATCACAGCTTTCTAACAAGCCCTTGTATGCCTTATTTGGTCAAGGGACCTGAGATACACTCTGTCAATGTTGACCCTGTAGCACACTCTCCTAGCCTAGCGGGATGAGCGGCAGTCACCTTGTCACACATGAGAATCATGTTTCACACGACCTGCACGACCAAAAATCATGGAATCCTCCTTTGTTGGAGTCTCCTGGAGGTACTCCAGCAGGCTTTTCTCCTCGAAGGCTGCTCTCAGCCTTCTTGTTCAATAATTCTGCCGCCTTTTGAACTGAAAGTGCTCAGGTCATCACTTGAACCTGACCCATGATCTTCGAACTTTGGAAATCCATATCTCACTCAAACGGACTCCAAATTGAGTTATGTAAAGTGTGTTGAAACATGTGAAACATCATCTATACAGCTGTCATTCCAGATGATTTTTATCAAGGAATCCAATTTTTTCAGTTTCTAGTACCCTCATATCCATCAGTGCATGCACTGCTCCTTTAGAGTAAGATCCTCAAATCTTGTTTGTGGTGCATGTCCATGTAAGACACCATTAGTGTAGCAGATTGGATAGCATGTTGGACCTAGGGACAACAGGTCCTACGATAGAGCCTTGATGTGAGCACGAAGGTTTTTAACCTTCATATACATAGGAGGTTTCCTGGACATTTTTTCCATGCACGAGGAGGGTGTGCCACTTGGCGGTGAGTGGATACACCAATTGGCAAGCTGGTGAGGTGGCATGGAGTGGCCAACGCCCAAAACTGCCACTACCCACACACCTTAGATGCCAGGCCTAGGACTATATCTACCAGGCTCATTCCTCATTCTGAACATACAATCTTGTCTTAGATGCTCCTCACATAGTTGTCCAACTTAGGAACATTATAAAGAAGACCCTGGTTGGTCTAAGCCCTAGGAGTTAGTCTTTGACTAGCACCTTGCGTGAAAGTTACAAAGTGTTAAGTGGACAGAGTTTCTAGAAAGTGATTGCCTAGGAGCTACTCAGTGTGGAACCGTGATCCCGAGGGTAATAACTTCTCCTAGCCAAAATGCTAGGAGCGCATGGTAGGTGCCATTGTCTTAGCCCTGTTATCTAGTCTGTTTGCCTCTGGCCAGTTGAAAAACGGTTATGGGCCCACACTGAGCAGTTGTAAGGTATGATTTTCTCAACTTTGGTATGCTCTCTCCAGGTGCACACGTCAGCTCCATCAGCTCCATCAGCTCCATCGGCTTCATTAGCTCCAACGGTTGGGTTTGCACTGAGCACACAGGGACCAAGGACAAGCTCTTCCCTTGGAGGCACGACCCTTGGGTCCCAACTTGGACAAGCTCTGCCCTTGGAGGCAAGACCCTGGATGTGCTGGTGTGAGTTTTTATTCTTTGTCTGCAGGCACAGATCTTCTGGAGGGGTAAACAATGGACCTACACCTTGGATATGGCAGTTCAAACTAGCAATACAAGTGTGCGGCTTCATCAAGCGTCTGAAGGGAGAGGAGCAGGTCCCCGTGGAGGGCTCACCTGAGCACGAGGTATGGACGGAACGAAATGATATTGTCATGTCATTCCTCAGCAACACGGTAGCCCATCACGACGGGGTATACACTGGCTTTGGATTCTCACGCCAAGGTCAAGCTTGTGTACCAATCCACCTCCTTCACAAACAAATATTTCATCCTAAAATGGATGATTAGCATGCGGGTGAATGAGGGAGAGTCCATCCCTGATTTCCTACAGCAGTTTGAAGGAATCCTTGGTACGGTTGGCTCAACTTAATTGGGACCTTGTTGAAAAAATCCAGGTCATGATCCTCCTCATGGCGTTATTGGAGGGATGGAGTCCAATGATCAACGTCATGGGTGGTTGGAAGGAGGAGGGCCTGGCGTATGCGGCAATTTCGGATTACGTGCGAACGAGGCCATACACCGCAGTGACAGTGAGGCTAACTTCTCAACCTATGCCGCACACTACGGTGGCCGTGGGAGGAAATGGTTGGCCTCTAGTTAGAATGGCGGCAGTGGAAACGGTTGCAACAGAGGCAAAAATGGCATCAAGGCTCCCAAGTGACAGGACAATTGCCACAATTCCGGCAAGACCTGGGCACTGGACAAGAGAGTGTAGATCGCAAAAAAAGGAAGATGGCGGGAGAAGTGGCAACAAAGGCAGAAAAAAACGTGGCAAAGAGGCCACCAACAATGATGGCCCAGAGCACGTCCCCGGCAAAGGCAGTGGCGCTGCTCAGGCCAGGAGCCTTCGGGCTGGACTCCGGCACCGACCGTCAATCCAGCAGTGACCAGGCTGGATTTTTCTCCATCCGCCCCACTAAGCTGCGGTTCATATGCAAAAACAACAGCATCGTGAATACAAAGGGTGCGGGAGACAAGCCAGAGAGCATCAACCTCAATGGTGGGGAGAAGGATCTGCAGCTACGTGATGTGGTCTACTAGCCCTCATTTGCTACAAACCTCCTGTCCGTGTCAAAAATCATGGACAACAACATAATGGTGGTCATCATCAGGAACAAGGCCATCAAATTCCTTTACATCAACATAGACCTCGTAGCACAGGTTCCATCGGTCAACGGGCTCTACGTACTGTAGACATCCACGGCAGAGGGCTCGGAAGACGAGGGTTATGTAGGTGCGGTGGAGGCAATGGTCTTGGCACCACTACAGGAGAATATACTAAGGACAACTCAAAAGGTGTCCTATGCCGCCATGGACAAAGACGCTGAGCTGTGAAATAGACGCATTGGGCACTTTGCAAAGAGCACGCTCCAAGTCATGCAGCAACAGCAGCTTGTCCACAACATGGAGGGGTGCACAAAGAATGCGGATGCGTATGGCAACTTGTGCAAACCTTGTCTCCAAGGCAAGACAAAGAGAAAGCGTTTTCAGCGCAATGGTACCGTGCGGAATCCATCCTGGACCTGATTCACAACAACTTGAGTAGACCCTCCAACACAGCATCGAACAGCAACAGCAAGTGCTTCCCGACCTTCATCGATGATCACCGGTGCAAGATGTGGATATACTTCCTCAAAACAAAGGAATAGATCAGAGACAAGCTTCAGGAGTTGTTCTCCATGATGTGTAATGTTCTCCACTGTGCAATACCGATACTTCTCTCCTTGTAATGATTGTTGCAAATGTAACAATTGCTTCTTTCATATGTTTCATTGTCAGAAACAATGAAATACGTAGTTACAAGAACATGGCATGCATTACATAGAAAGGTCCTCAGCTGCCTCTAATTCCTTGGCAGGCTCACTTGGACCACCATACTGCATGTCCTCTGCCCCCTCTTTTTCCCAGTCCTTTGTTCCCCCCTCTTTGTTGTCACCATTGTCCTCATCCTCCTCTGCAACCTCTCCATATATCCTGCTCACCTTTGTGAGCATCATGCCCTGGGGTGTGACCAAGGAACAAGTTGAGCACACGCACACACAATCCACGCATAGAAAAACTAAAACGTGTGCACACCTTCTTGTCCTTCTGCAGCACGTCAAGCAGCTTGAGCTTGTGTTTATTTCTCATGCAAGTGTCATTGCTGACATTGTCAATAGCCATGGCTCATGGTGTTTTCAGACTGTTGTCACAAATAATGCACTCCAAACGTGATGCAGACTTGACAAGTGCAAAGAATTTATCCACGCCTTGGTTGAACACCTTACAGCGTACGACCCAGACATCATCAGTAGGCAAAACACCCTTTTCCTCTTCGCTGAAGACAAGTGCCTCTTTGGAACTAAGAACTTGAGATCCCACAGATTTATCACAAGTCCAAGGTTGTGTTGCTAAATCAAACTATGATATGATTTTACCCTAAAGCTTACATGCAGTGGGGTTGGTCAACTTCAACTCCAGCCATCAATGGTGTGGCAATGCTGAGAACCTCGCCTAGCATCAGCGTGGTTTGCTGTGCTTTTTTGTCTGCCACCCATGCGTCTCGTGAAACTCGGTGGCGTACTCCACTGTGAGCCACATGAGAGCCGTTTCCTTCTCGTGCATCCACTAGCCCTTGCCAGGCCTGCCATTGGTGGGAGTTATTTCATTTCTTGATGATGGCGTCCGTGCCATAAAAATGTTAACATTCAGGGCTTGACTGGCTGTGTCACCAGAATTGCTGCTTGCCACATCAGGAACAGCTTTCGTGATGACCATGGACTGCATCATGATGCCGGGGTTGAAAGGTGGTTGCGGCACATGCAGGTGCCAAGGATACTGGTTGTTTCCAACCCATGGGGTACAGTTGAAATTGTCGTTGCAAATGATGGGAAAAGCACCAGCGCAGGGACAGATTTGGGCATGCTGGCGTATAACCTTGTTCACCTCAAAACTGAGGCTGTGAATTTGTTGCATGTGAACGTTTTCATAAAAATAATGCCAAGGAGGACTGCTTGGACCTGATATGGAAGCGGAGGCAGCCAATGGCATGGAAGCACTGGTGAAGGAGGAACCACGGCAGTATTTTTTGACAGCCATGAAAGATAAAGTGAAGAAAGTGATGACAGGAAGCTAAAAAAATCTTAACTACGTACCTGCACGCCGACAAGCAAGAACCCATCTCATTGAAAAAAAATCGTTTATTGGACACCTAAGCCGCCCGAAGACCGATGCCTGTCAGATTCTTTTTAACAAGCAACGATTTTCCAATCATGATTGGCCATTTTCAGGTGAATTAGAAAGTGTGAAGAAAATTTCATAATTAACTATTCATTCATTGCCGGGAATGGCTTGTTGACTTGTGTGAATTAGCTTAACACAGTTAGTCCATTCCTTGAGTCGCAAGGCCAACAGACTAATTAGACTATCCCAATTTGGAGAGGACGTTGTCACGGAGCTCGCAAGCCCATCGCAAACTTGATGGCCTCCTCGCAAGGTTAACGGCCAGTTCCACAGAAGATCGCCAGCCTAACCTGCTTCAGTTTCATGCCAAAAATCAACACAGGAATAATCAGTCAGTTTTGGAACCCCCTCCTGGTCTGAATCTGCCAGGGTGAGGACCGGCAGCCAAGAAAAGACCAGTGACAACAGCCAAATTGTTGGCATGGTGTTCCCCTTGCCATGAGTGCCATTGATTGTACTCCCTAGTTCGACCACTGACGAGTGGTTGAACACGTGATCTGACTTTAGATTTGGATTCCTTGGATTTTCTCATACAGGATCGAGCTTTGAATCGCATGACTTGAGTGAGTATTCAGGAAGTTATCCTAGCCCGAAGTTCGGGTGTTGGGGAGGGTGGAATCTGGTACCCGCCATGGGTGGCAGGATAATCCACCACCAGTGATCGGAGTTTCCAACGACTCCCAAATGCACCAGGGCCATAAAGGAAGCAGCCAAAAAACTCTCCTTGACCAAGGTGAACTTCTCCTTGACCTCTGGGAAAGGGAAGGTGCTCCGACGGGTCATAGTCAAAGCGCCTCCCATTGCCTAGCGTGCAAGGCAAGGTGGGCGGCTCCACCAAGGGCTACTTTGACGGCCGTAGTAGGGGCTCTACTGCTCCGATTGGGGTGTGCTTGGATGCATTAGAAAGCTAAGATCACAAAATATAAGGATCTGATGTAATTTTACTATGCTAACTAAGAAAAATGTGTTTTCATTCAGTTCTACTAAATGCGACGTGTTCTGTCCACTCACAACCGTGATCCTTGTGCTCCACACTCTTCACCAGTTATTCCGTATACCATCTACGACGTGCTCCACATGCCCAACTTTGGGGCAAACCTACTGTTAGTGTGCCGCCTTACCAACAAGGGGCTCAAGGTACTCTTCAAACAGAAAGAGGCCATCATCCGGAAGGAGGGAGATGGCGAGGTGATTGCACGTGGCAAGAGGGAGGAGGAGCTGTACCTTCTTTGTACCAAGATTCTTGCCGATGCGGTGAGAACTAACTCCTTCAACCTCGTGAAGAAGGATGAAGGAAACCTGGACCTATGGTACCACCGCCTCTGTCACGTTGCACCAGCAACAGTGAAGGAAATAGAAAAGAAGGAATTGATGCGGGATCTTGAGGTCAAGAGCCTTGACCCGGACACGAATGCCGTGTGCAAGCCGTGCGTGGTCGACAAGGCGACTCCACAACCGTTTGATGGCAAGGGGACGAGTCAGTGTTGACCCGGGGTTCCGGGGTGACCCTATCACCGCGGCCGCGGAACTGCGATCCACATCGATGGGGCATCGATGTGGATCGAGTTCGCGTTCGACGTCCACGCAAAGCGAACGGACCACCGCCACCCCCCCCCCCC
>SZWC01000236.1:261131-283592 GCA_023375785.1 Penium margaritaceum | reverse complement strand
GACAATACCCACCCCCCCCCCCCCCCCAATTCGAGTCCTTGACCATGTCAAGTTTAAAACATCCCATTCGAGAAGGGTTTGCATGCCAAGTAAAAGGCATTGTTTCATCAAACTACAATATGATTACTTTTCGCAAGCAAACCTTGACAACCGAAAGTCGGATGACAAACTTTGAACATCAAGCTTCGAACTTCGAAATTCAAATTCCGAGTCAGAACATCGAACTTCAAACCTCTGACATCGAACTTCCATATCTGAACTCCGATCTCCGAAACTCGATTGCAGCGATTCGCATTCGGAAATGTCAAACCACCGGCGTTTGATCTTCAAACTTCAGACCTCGTCCCAATTAGCAAGCTTCAATCGATTAGCACCGAGTGCAAAACATTGCACTTTAAACTATGGTAACGAAGACTCGATCGAGATATTAGGGCAGTTGTTTTTTACCTGAATCGCCAGCTAGCAAAGCCCACCACGTGCAAGTGCTGCCAGCGTGAGTCAGCGTGGCTGACCACGCGAGTATGCTGAAATTCGAGCGACGACGGAGACGATCCGTGACTGCATCCGCAAAAAAGAGGGCAATTAGCATTCATACGGCGCCCAGGACAAGGTAGAGAAATGTACAATCCCACCCCAGTAGCCCAGTAAAACCCGATTTTCCGGGGTGGCCGATGTGGGGGGGATCACATCGATGTGCCGATGTGGACATCGATGTTCTGGGGTTTGGGGTGGCCAGGTCAACACTAGGATGAGTGCATCAGCAAAGTTGGGGGTGGTCCACACTGACATGTGTGGGCCATTTGAGAGATCCATTGGGGGTGCTCGCTACTTCATGACCTTCATTGATGATCGCATCCGCAAGCTCTACATCTACAGCATCAAGAGGAAGAGAGACTTCCTATCGTGCATGCAGGAGTTTGTGGCAGCAGTGGAGCGGCAAACAAAGTTGAAGGTGAAGGCGTTCCGGAGCGACAACAAAGGCGAGTACGAGGGCTGTTTTCCATGAATGAATAGCAAGGGAATCGCATGGTAGAAAACTATTCCACATTCTCCGCAGCAAAACGGCATCACCGAGAGGGCAAACCGCACCTTCCTCAACATGGTCCGGTCCATGTTGAGCGATGCCGGCCTCGCACAGCGGTACTGGGGTGAGGCAGCACGGACAGCCGCGAACATTGTGAACCTGAAACCAACAAAGCCGTTAAAAGACACAGAGTCCAAGGTGTGGAAGATGCCACAAGAAGTGTGGAGCGAGAGGAAGCCAACTGTGGCTCACCTCCGCATGTTTGGCTGTGTTGCATATGCTGTTGTGCAAGCAGGGGAGGAGTGGGGCAAGCTGGACCCGCGGACTTGTCGGTGCATCTTTTTTGTGTACGAGAGCGGGAGCAAGGCCTACCGGACCTTCAACCCATGGAGGCAGCACATCGTGAAGAGTCATGACGTCACATTCGACAAGGACAGCCGCCGGACGGACAAGGACACGGATCTCTCCAAGCGTGGGGAGTGGCTGCCACTCCTCAAAGGGGAGACGCCGGAGGATGCAAGAGAGGGTGACGTCCGAGCGGTTTCAACCGGCAGGAACCATCCAAGGGATGGACTTCTCCCCGTGGGAAGAAGGACTCCAAGCGGGATGGACTGCTGATTCGCATTCAGCCAAGTCGGACAATTAGTCAAAAGCGCCGGCAGCAGTGGAGCTGAATGAGGAGGCCGGGAGTGAGTCCGCATCTCCACAGTCCCCGAGAGAGGGAGAGCAGGCAAGCGGTGCGAGTGTCGCCGTGAGAGGGCAGCAGCAACAGTGGCAACAACAGCAGCAGCCTTAGAGAAGCGGACAAGCAAGGAGGACAGCAAAACGGTACAATGCTGCAGAGGGCATCTGGACTGGATTTTCTTGAGTGTTCTTTGCGCAAGAGGAAGCCGAGACCGACAAGGAGGTATTGCAGTGGAAGGATGGGGTTGAGTGGAAGGGAGCCATAAAATCTGAGCTCGCCTCCTATGAAGAGAACGGCACTTGGTAGCTGATCGACAGGCGAGAGGGCGCAAAAATCATTTACTCCAAGTGGATCTTCAAGAAGACGTTCACCAAGGAGGGGAAGGTGGAGCGGTACAAGATGCGGCTGGTGGCGAAGGGGCACATCCAACAGAAGGGTGAACACTAAAAAGAAACCTCCGCACCAGTGGCGAAGTTCGCCTCCATCTGCTCCATCCTCTCGGTGGCAGCGGCGCGCGACTATGAAGTCCACCAAATGGATGTGAAAACCGCATTCATCAACGGTGACCTGGACAAGGAAGTTCTCATGGAGGTGCTGGAGGGGTTGGACGCGCCACTGGGGAAGGTGTGCCGGCCTTGCAAGGCGCTTTACAGGTTGAAGCAAGCGCCACTCATGTGGTAACGGAAAATGGATGGTTTCATGGCCTAGCTTGGCTTCAAGCACTACGGTCCAGATCAGAGAATGTACGTACAGAAGCAGCCGGGGCTTCACCAGATTTTGGTCTTGTACGTGGATGACTTCATCCTCATGTCATCGGACATGGAAGAGTTGGTGAACATCAAGCGGCAGCTGGGCAGTCGGTTCAAAATGACTGATATGGGCGAGCTTGAGTACTACCTTGTCGTCGCCATCAAGAGGGACCGCATGGCACGCACGCTGGAGATGGGGCAGGCAAGGTACGTGCAAGAGGTGCTCCGTTGCTACAACATGGAGGAGAACAACCCCATCGGCATATCCATGACCACCACAAGTGAGCTGAGCTCGAGCATGGGACCGAGCACGGACAAGGAGAAGGAGGAGATGGCAGGTGTGTCATACAAGGCCGCTATAGGGAGTGTCATGTACGCCATGGTGGTGACGCAGCCCGACCTGGCCTTCGCTGAGGGCCAAGTGAGCCCCTATGTTGCTGACCCCGGGCCGTTGTACTGGCAAGCGGTGAAGCGGATCCTCCGCTACCTCAAGGCGACAAAACACTCACGACTCGTATTTAGAGAGGGAGGGCACGAAGACTTCCTCGAGTTGGTCGGCTACTCTGATGCCGACTGGGCTGGTGATGTGGATGACAGAAAATCAACGTTGGGGTACGTGTTTGTGCTTGGTGGTGCAGCAGTTTCACGGGCAAGCAGGAAGCAAGACTGTGTGGCAATATCTATCACTGAAGCGGAGAACATTGCGCTTATAGAAGCCACAAAGGAGGCGCTGTGGCTGCAGCGGCTGCTAAAGGAGATCGGGGTGCCGCAAATGAAGCCGATAATACTCAATGTTGACAACAAGAGTGCCATCAGCCTGGCCCAGAACCTGGTGCTACACAGGAGGACCAAGCACATCGAGATCCGGCATCATTACGCGCGAGACTTGGTGGCAAAGGGAGATGCGGCTATTGTACATTGTGGTACTAAGCGCATGCTCGCCGACGTCATGACCACGGCACAGCCCAAGGACAGGCAAGACACGAGCTGCACGGAGTTTGGTCTGCGTTGTGAGGTTTAAAATGCTACATGTTCCAAGGACAGGGCATCAAGGATGCGGTACAAGGGGGGGATTTGTTGACATGGTGTGCCCCTTGCCATGAGTGTTGTTGATTGTGCTCCCTGGTTTGACCACTGAGAGTAGTCAAACACGTGATCTGAATTTAGATTTGGATTTCTTGGATTTTCCCATTTAGCATCGAGCTTTGAATTGCTGGACTTGGGTGAGTGTTCAGAAAGCTAGCCGAGCCCGAAGTTCAAGTGTTGGGGGGTGGAATCTGGTACCCGGCATAGGTGGCAGGATAATCCACCACCAGTCATCTGAGTTCGTCTCCAACGACCCCCACATGCACCAGGGCCATGAAGGAAGCAACCAGAAGACTCTCTTTGACCAGGGTGAGCTTCTCCTTGACCTCTGGGCGAGGGAAGGCGCTCCGACGGGTCATTGTTGAAGCGCCTCCCATTGCCTGGCGTGTAAGGCAAGGTGGGTAGCTCCACCAAGGGTTACTTTGACGGCCATAGCAGGGGCTCTACTTCTCCGATTGGGCGTGCTTGGATGCGTTGGAAAGCTTAGATCACAAGCTATAAGAATCTCATGTAATAGCACTATGCTCGGTAACAAAAATGTGTTTTGATTCAGTTATACTGAATGCAACATGTTGTGCCCACTCACAACCGTGATCCTTGTGCTCTACACTCTTTACCATTGGTGTTCATAGGCTGTCCCAAACATTGGCAGCGTGAACTAGTGAGAGCGAGGCATCCTTGAGGGTGTTTCCACACCCTCTAGTGCCAACACAAAGTACAGATCAAATGTTGGCGATGAACTTGCAAGCCGATGTGGCAAGTGTGCTTGAAGCGTATTTGAAGACTGTGGTAGTTCTTCTGTACATGTTGAAGGATGGCATCCCATTCATCAAAAGATGTTTGTGGAACTTATAGCAGTGCTACAGTAAATCTAGGTATGTGTGAATCTTGATTTTGCATGAAGTCTTAAGCCTACTCCAAAGCCTATTCATTATATGCCACACTTTCCTAACCAACAAAAGCTAAATGCCACAAGAAATGGGAGTTCCATCATTAGGTGCTATGCTTTGTGAATATTTATCATGAATAGCCACGTTTTCCTGCAGTGAGTCACTACATGTCACTGTTTCAGCACATTGGACATCATCATAAAACTAAAAAGTACATACACATTCTCTCCTTGCACAAAACATTATGTACAACTTTTTCAGTAGCGTCGTGTGCACAAAATACATTGCAATTAATAGTCAAACAGGATCTTTGGACTCAACTTTAACCACCAGCAACAATTCTCTCTAGACTTGAGTGTTGTCTATGTTTGATGACAATATCCGGTTCACACAATGCAAACCTAAGTCCACATATGTGTGACACTAGCAAATAAACTCTACATCCATATGGGGCATATAGTGTTACATCAACCAGAATGTGTTATCATTTGGGACCAAGCATTATCTTCATTGGGTAATAAGTGTACATAAATGACATGTTTTGAGTAGTTTGAATACATACATACAATGACAAGAATCAAAATGAGACAACTGGATCCTCCGCGCTTGAGCGGAGTGACACGTGCGAGGTCGTGCCGTGAGTGGCTACTTTAAGAGGCTCCATCAAGAAATCAGGGCACTTTGAGGATATCCAGGTATGGTTTCATAAAACTCCAGTGCTTTCAAGAAGTTGACTGTAAAACAGTGAAACATGGATGTCGTTTACAACACTTCTGTCGATCTTTTGGGTAGGTGATTACAGTTATCAGAACCTTATAGTCCGGAATGCTAGAGGTCGCGATAGGTGGCCAAAATTCCCTTGACAAAAATGGCATGAAAACCCCGAGGTCGACACACGGTGGGCTACAAATGCAATGAAAAAATTACCCACTCACGGGGTTTAAGGACTCCTGTATGTCAATGACGTAAAACTTTCTCCCTTTTATTCATGATGTCTCGGCGCGGAAGTGGATGTAATTAGCGATGGCGGTGTTATCCATCAATGAGATTGTGCACAGAGTCATAGCTGTGCCACTTGACCAGATACGTGGTTGTTTTTTCATGTTGTCGATGTCCGAGTATGTCTTCAATCACGTACTCTGTATCCTCCTCTACTTCAATAGGAGGTCAGGATGCGACGTTTCTGCTAGGGAAATTTGTGCTGGAGTCCCGGTAGTGCTTGAGCTTGCTGATGTGAAAAACAGGATGGATTGCCATGGTGTCACGCACTGGAAAGTAAGCAATGATAGGGGTTTGCATCTTCTAGATCTCAAACGGTCCCAACCATCGGGATTTGAGCTTTCATAAGTCCTATCCTTGAAGCTTGATGTTTGTCGAGATGAGGAGGATGCAATCTCTAGCATTGAGCACGCCATTGCTGCAATGTCAGGCGGCCGCTTGCTTCATAGCTGCTTGTGTCTTTGTTCGATTTTGTCGTGTTTACGCCGGAACACTGGAGGAACCCCTGTGGTGAATGTCATCTGCGGGAAAGTTGCTCTATCTCTGTATTCCTGCCAGTGTGGCTAGGAAATTTCCATAAGCTACTTTGACAGGTAGTGTACCCAGTGTTGCGGAAGTGGCAGAGTTGTATATGAGTTTGGCAGTGTTGGCCCGAGGGTGAGTGTGCATCCTGGAGGGTCCCTAGCAGTGGCTGGTTCACACCACCAACTGTTTTTGGAGTGACTGAAACTGTGGAGGCAACTAGTTCCAAGGTTGGAAGAAAACTGGTCAGAGATTGAGGCAATAGTTTTGGCCTAAATTGATTGGAAATGTACACTTGTTCAAGGCTCACAAGAAGTGTCATTTTATAGCCACTGATCTAAGATTTCCAGAACACCAAAGCATGCCTGATTTGAAGCTTCCTAGCACATTCTATGGCTTCTAGAGTGTCTATTGGTAGGCTGTCATTTTTCCCATCTAGGAAGGCATCCCTTCCCTCCTCTAGAAGCTTCTGCCCCTTCCTAGATTCCTCAGCTTGCTTCTAGTAGGAGGGAAGGTGTCCAGAAGACCAAGACACCTCTAGATGCCTTGTAGGATAAGTCACTCCTTCTAGAAGGTGTGCCACCTTCTTGGACCCTCACCTGGCCTTCTAGAAACTTAAAGAGGAACTCTAGAGGTTGAGCTAGCTTCCTGGCATCTATTTTCCACCTCCCTTGAGGCAGGGCAGAATTTCATCTTGTGGGACTTGAACCCGGGCCCCTGCCTCTAGAGGTGGATACCATAAACTACTAAGCCAGTAATGCTTGTCTTTTTGGTGTTCCTTTTTGGAGTCACTCCTGCCATGGTGAGGAGCATCACTCCAACAATCTCCCCCTTGCGCGTCACCCATGGCAGTTGTCCATGCTCAGCCTGCAACTCAAGAGGCTTGGGAAAGCCCAAGCTCCATACAAGTAGCATCATGCCTGTCCTTGGGTTGCGCCTTTGTCATGGCATGAGCACACCTATGTTGTCATAGGTGTGCCAATGGGGTTGCACTCCTCCATGTTGTAGCAGCGGAGCACCTCCTGCACATATTCTTCTTGACCCATCTCCTGCGTGCGTGCTTTGCGGTCCCTCTTGATGGCAATGCCCAGGTAGTACTCAAGCTCGTCCATGTATTTCATCTTAAACCGGCCACCAAGCTGTTGCTTCAGGCTCTTTATCTATCCCTCGTCCGAAGAAACAAGGATGAGGTCATCAACGTAGAGGACGACTATTTGGTGGAGTCTCGGCTGATTACGCACGTACACGCTGTGATCTACCTCGCAGCGCTTGAAGCCAAGCTCACCCATGAAACTGTCCATCTTGAGGTACCACATGAGCGGAGCTTGCTTCAGTCCATAGAGCGCCTTGCGAAGCCGGCACACCTTCCCTTGCGGTGCATCCACCCCCTTTGGTGCCTCCATATAGACTTCCTTGTCCAGGTCGCCGTTGAGAAACGCGGTTTTCATGTCCATTTGGTGGATTTTGTAGTCGCGTGCCGCTACCACCGAGAGAATAGTACGGATGGAGGCAAACTTGGCAACTGGTGCAAACGTTTTGTCGTAGTGCTCCCCTTTTCTCTGGGCATACCGTGTCGCCACCAGCCGCGCCTTGTACCGCTCCACCTTCCCCTCCTTCATGAGCTTCTTCCGGAAGATCCACCTGGAGCCGATGATTTTCTCGCCTTGGGGCCGGTCAACCAGCGGTTCTCCTTGTGGGAAGCAAGCTCAGATTTTATTGCTTCCTCCCACTCATCCCTATTCTTCCACTGCAGTGCCTCCTTTACAGATTGAGGCTCCTCTTGCGTGAAGAAGGCTTGTGCAAACCCAGTCCAAATGCCCTTGTCGGCATCATACCTTTTTGTTCTTCTTCGCACACGGTTGCTCGTGCGGGGCTCTTGAGGCGGTTGTTCTTGTTTCTGTCTCCTTTTGGCACCATCCTCTCCAAGGGCCTGCTCCCCCTCTCTTGGAGACCTTGGAGACATCGGCCGACTCCCCGCCTCCACGTCCATCTCCGGTGCTTCGGATTCCTTATCCGAACTGACCGAAAGTAATTCTGCCAGTTGCCCATACCTTTGGCGATCCTCTCCGGTTGGTGGTGATGCGAGGATGTCACCCTCATTCACATCCTCAGGCGTCTCCCCCTCAAGGAGTGGCATGCACAACCCCCTCTTGGAGAGACCTGCCTCCTTGTATGTCCAACGGCTTTTCTCGTCGAACGTGACATCGCGACTCCGCACAATTTGCTGCCTCCTTGGGTCAAAGAGCCGGTACGCCTTGCTTCCGCTCTCATATCCAAGGACAATACACCGGCGGGTACGCGGGTCCAGCTTCCTCCGTCCCTCACGTGCCTGCACCATTGCATGTGCAACACAACCAAACGTGCGAAGGTGACCCACCGCCAGCTTGCTCCCGCTCCACACCTCTTCAAGCATCTTCCACGCCTTGCTCTCCTTGTCCTTCAGTGGCTTGGTCGGCATCAGATTCATGATGTACGCTGCTCTCCATGAGGCCTCAGCCAAATATCATTGTGCAAGGCCAGCGTCGCTCAACATGGATCGCACTATGTTAAGGATTATGCGATTCGCTCTCTCTGCGACGTCATTCTATTGTGGGGAGTGTTAACGATGTTTCGTTCATCCACCGGAGGAAGGGATGGAAAGTAGGCCCGGGGTCAGGATCCAAGAAAGGGGACGGCGGATGATCCAACGACCATCAACCGAGGAGGAACAAATATTACAAGAGGAGCAGATCGACTCCGGAAGGCGACAAGGCGCGAAAAGGACAGTTGCGGCGGAGGTTGTGATCCGACCAGAGCAATGGGAAAAGAAAGAAGGTGACCCGAAGCTGGCTTGATGGCAGCGGAGTCGCACCCAAACCACGGGAAGAGGAGCGGCATTTGAAGGCGCCTCATCCAGATGTGTTTTTTATGTGCGAGCAAAGAAGGGGGCCAGTGGACAAGACAGAAGCATTGGAAGGGCGGCGCGAAAAGGAGGATAAGAAAAGGTGATCAACGACTGACCGACCGCTGACGCTGAGACAACGGGGATATTCACACTTGACATTGCACGCGCTCGAGTGAACGATCAACTGTCCATCCTGGAAAGTCGAGCCCAGCGGTGACCAGCGAGACTGAGAGATTGCTGCCCCTCAGTCAACCCAGACTGTCGAGCGGGACCTGTGTCCCGTCTCGTGACAAGTTAGAGTAGAAAAGCTAGGATGTGTTAGAGGAGTCAGGAGGTGTGTGCGTGTGTGTGTGTGTTTGTGTGTGTGTGCATGTGTGTGTGTGTGTGTGGTGTGTGTGTGTGTGTATGTGTGTGTGTGTGTGTGTGTGTGTGTGTGTGAAAACTCCATCCCGCATGGGAAGACCGCTTCCTGCAAAGCACATCACCGAACGGGCATGGCCGAGTCTTGAGTTTCCGCGGGAGTTCCAGCTGCCCAGCCCGACCAGGGCCGTCCGGGACTCCCCGGTGACCTTCTATGCCATCTTCAACTGTTGCAATGTGCCCCATCGACTCAGCACGCGGACGGTGTTGGGAGTGATGCAATGGTTGCATCACCCTGCCGGTGGAGCTCTGGAGCAGTTCTGGCAACCATGGCTGCGGAGACTTCCTTGTGACAAAGAGCCTCGTCCCGTGGAAAGTTGGCAGGAGGCCGCGCGTGACATCGGGCGGCGCGCCGCGGAAGCCGCCAAGGAACGGGCCGAGGCATTCCGAGCCTACCAGCGGTACCGACAAGAACTCTTCCGCCTTTGGGAGGGCGATCTGGCGCGTGCTCATTCTCGCGCAGGGCGGCCGATTGACGGTCCATTGGAGTTGCGCCGCGCTGCTCCACAAGAAAACAACCAAGGAAGAGTCAATCGCAGGGTGTTCGTGCAAGGATCGGCCCCAACTGATGATCCAGCGGAGCAGGAGGCGTATGGTTTGCGCATGTTGCTTGGTGATGCGTAGGTTGTGAGATGCGTGTTGACCATGTGCTTCTCCTTCTGACTGAATGTAGATGTTTTAATTGTTAAGGTTGTTGTCTCATCAGGAGCATTTGTCCTGGGCGGGTGTCGTGTTGTCGGTGAATGATTGATCGTTAATGAAGAACATCGATGAATCAGTAAAGAACAAAAAGGGGGGGGGGGTAAAGCCTGACGTGTTCCCATGATGATGCTCTGAATAATCCGTCAAACAACTAGGAGCGTCTTAGGTGGTGACTGTACTGTCCGGTGCATGATTCATCGTCCGTGAATGAATGCCTATGAATCACCTAGGTAAAGTTCAAGTATGACATATTCCCCATGGTGATCCGGTGAATGGTTCAGAAAATGCCCAGGGGAGGAACTAGATCAAGTCGTTGGGTCAAAGAAAACACGCTTTATAATCAATCAGGTGCAATATAGAACAACATATGTGTCGAAGCAATGCAGTAGCATAAAAGGGAAGTGAGTCACGACGGAGAGTTGATCCCTGCAGCTGTCAGACCCAATTCCGGCCGATGGTGGAAAAGGGTATAACAGTGTTAATGGTGCAGTGAGCGTGGACTCACTTGTTTTCTGTGGCGAGTGTGACAGGTACCTTCAGATCACTCTATCATCCGAAGCGCGCATCTTCGACCGAACGGAAGTGACTTAGGCGACCCGTCACCTCAGCATCAACGACTCCTCTGACCACGGTGGCGTTCCCCTTACCGACCTACAAGGTGCAGGAACCGATCCATTGTACCGTTGGGTGATCTAGCAGGGCCATTGGCGACGCGAAGGCGAATCCCACTAAGCCATATTTTTCTGAGAAGGCAAGATGAGGCGAGTTGCCACCACGCATCGTTACGAGAGAAGCCCAGAAGATCCTCCAGGCCTGGACCCCAACTTTGAGTGGGAGCCGGCGGATGATTGATCTCCACAATTGCACCACAAAGAGAATGAGATGGACCCTGACAAGGAAGAGGAATTTCACCTGAGACGTCTCGAGGAACTCCGTGAATGGAAGGCTATCCGACAAGCACAGTTGGCTGACGCGACGCAAGAAGATCTGGAAGAAGACAAGGCGCGCCATCACCACGGGCAACGTGATTACTTGCAAATGGAAGACTACGTATCCGATGAAGAACAGGAGCTGGCAGCAGATGATGGACCCATCCTACTCCATGAAGTAACGACTCTAGATGGAAGGACTGTGTATGAGGCAGTGGAAATGACTCCAGAACAGCATGCACCGCGGCGCCTCGAATTCTCTACCACAAGGACGTCATCACCCACACGCTCTGTTATCCATGACAGAGAATATGCAGAACTGGAAGAAGACCAAGATGCCCAAGAAGAAGAAGAAATATCACTGCATCATCCCTCAGTGCAGGCCTTGCATACCCTGCATCAGCCTGTGGTCTTCCGTCCTCGGGCATCCCCCTTTTGCCCAGTCGTTCATCCTCGACGACCGGCTTCGGACAGCGGTGTGTCTCCACCACGTGCACGCAGAAGCCCGGAGAATGCAGGACAAGGGAGGAGGGAAACTCGACGGGAAATCCCATTCACCATGACCTCACGTCGCCCAGATGCTGGGCATCAGTCTCAACATCAGCAGCAGAAGAGCAAAGCATCCTCTGTTGTGGGAGTGTCGCGCCGCCAAGAAATACCAGCTCAAAGAGGGCTCAATCCTTCGTTCATGACTGGGACCCCTAGACAGATGGAAGGGCTGAATCTCTCACCAAGGTACTCAACAGAAACTTCTTCAAGTGTGCCATAAATGTTGTCGGCCTCTCATATTCCCATGATTCTGGTTGATGTCTCCGTGTTGTCAGGCTACCTGTTCCACCACCGTGTTTGTGCATTCTCATGTGTAATATCACACCGATGCATGTGAGTGTTACGATTGCGGGTCATGGGGGAGTGTTCATGTCTTGTCTACCTCACAACCTCTCACACCTGGAATGTCCTCTTGTCTTACACCACATGCACTCACACACATCAACAGGAGATTGAGTGACAATGCCTATGCCTGGAGTTCTCACACTCCAGACTTGAGCTTGTATTGGTTCCAGGCTCTCCAGGAAGCCAGTGAGCATTTTCAGGATTCTGCCTAGGATAGCTTTATGATACTTCACTCACTCTCTTGATTGTTCCTCTTGGGTGTGGAGGAGGCGTGACCTCGGACACCTCAAGATGCCTTAGTATGTCTCATTCTTAGAGTGGGTTTCAGGGGAGCTGATGTATGTTCTTTGGTGTTGATTGACAGGGGGCCACAGTGTCAGCCGCTGGCCATCCCCTCGTGAGAAGCCACCCTCGGTTCAATACTGAGAGGGAACAGACTACACCTACGCCTCTTCCCTTACGTAGCTGTGTGGAGGTCAACTCTGTGGTTTCAACAAAACAAACAAGAGTCAAAACAGAGTTGTACAGCAAGAGTAAATAGTGAAAGAGCGAGTTATGGAGCTACGGGATGGAGCTCACTATCCGAGCCCACCCGTTGGCCGGCAAGTTGGAGCTCGCCGGCGCTCGCTCGAAATACATGGGCATAAGCCCTCTCATGTCCCACATGCCCACAAACTTAGATTGGCCCTCAAATGTGCCTGACTAAACTACCATTGGCCCACGGTTAGCACCAAACTAGGTCACCAAACCACCACAGATCAAACACAGAGAAAGTAGACAAGTGGATTGTTTTCAAACAAAGTGCGAGTACTCCAGAACGGAAGCCAGCATGCATGGTGAAGGTGGGTGCGTATCTGGTGGCTGGTTACAGCTGCTCGGCAGCTGTCGGACACGTGTCTACTCCCCCAGTCTTCAGTGTCCTCCATCTCATCAGAGGTCTGCAAGGCAATGGACGTGAGCCGAGAGGTCACAGTAAGCTATGTACACAACATCACTCCCCAACGACCACATGGCAAACAGGTCCACAGACGTAACAACACTGATGCAAACAGCGGCACAAGCACAACAATGGTGAACAAAAACGGATGCAGCACAAGAGCAGAGGTCAGTCCACAGCACAGGCAGGGTGCAATCCCACAGAACGTAGAGCCGCTTTGTACGGCTGATGGCCTTTGTCAAGAAATAAGCTGCTGCGAGTCGGTGCCAACCCACATGACCTGAATCTCACATCGATCCACCAGATCTCAGATGTAGTGGTACTCGACGTTGATGTGCGTCATGCGTGCATGGAACAGACCGCAATTCTCTGTGATGGCCTTTGCGCTCTTTTTGTCAAACCGAAGCACAATAGGGGGCATGAAATGACGTAATTCACGCAACAGACACACTAACCACACAATCTCGGTCACGCCTGCACCCAGAGCTACATACTCTACCTCAGCGGTGCTATGAGTGATGCAGCCCTGCTTGCTGCTGCACCACAAGACTGCAGTTTCTCCAATGATGTAGATGTAGCCAGTGCGACTCTTGTCGTCTGGGCTCCATGCCCAGTCACTTTCTGTGTACCCATCGAGGACCACGGAGGCTTTCCCACGGTAGTGAAGTCCGATGTGGGCGGTTGACATGACGTACCGCACGCACCGTAGCCTTTAGAACCCGCTAGTACGGTACCTGTGAGAATTGCGCAAACAGGTTGACTGTGAAGGCTATGTCCGGCTGTGTCGTTGTGGCCAAGTGCATGAGTGAGCCTATGACTCGCAAGTATAGGGTCACGTCGAGTAGCTCCCACAACTCTACTGGATCGGTGATCTTCAAACCATCCTCGTCATCAAGGGTGATCGGTGTTGACGACACGCGCACGCCGCTAAGTAGCTCAGCAAAATGCTCCCGCGGAGGGAAAGTGTACTGCTCCTGATTCACCAGGAGTGTACGCCGAGCGCGATCACACACAATCTGCATGCCTGGAAACAATACAGCCTCTCCTAGGTCTTTCGTTTTGTATGTCGACTAAAGCACTCCCTTGGCTGCCTCGACAGCCTTCAGATCACGCAAAGCGAATAGAAGGTTTTCAACGTAGACAAAGATAGCCGTGAGTGACATAGGAGTCTGAGAGAGAAAGAGCGATGGGTCTGCCACGCTCTCGACATAGCCGGCACATAGCAACGTATCGGTGATGTCTTTATTCTAGCACCCAGGCGAGTGCTTCAGGCCGTATAATGCCTTGCGCAGCCGCCACTCCTGGCCACTTTCATCCTCAAACCCTGGGGTTGGGCCATATAGATCTCTTTGTCTAGCTTTCCATGCAAAAATGCGTTGTTGACACCCATCTTGTGTAGTTTCCAGTCGTGTTGGGCTACCTGGGACAGCGGGCCTAAGGCTGTGGTCGTGCATCCAACACGTGCAAAGATGTCAGTGAAGTCAATCCGTTCCACCTGAGAGAATACCTTCACAATAAGTCACGCTTTGTAGCAGTCGACCGAGTTGTCCGGCTTCAGCTTCTTCTGCAAGACCCACTTGGCCTGAACGGCCTTCTGTCCTTGCGGCAGGTCTACAAGGTTGTAAACCCCATGTTCATTGATGGCCGCCAGCTCAGCCTCACATGCTGTATACTAGAGTGCCACATCAGGACCGGCCAGGGCTTGACGTAGTGTGTTGGGATCTGGCGTCACTCCCACGACACTGGGGTCTGGGACCATCGCAGCTCCACTGCATGTGGCAAAAGCATAGGCCACAGACGGAGGACCAACTGTGACCGTAGCCTCTGCGAAGGCGACGGCAAGTCAATGCTCTTGAGCAAGGAGCGTGAGGCCTGTATCATAGCCAGGGTAGACTTTGGTGAGATGTACCCAGTGAGGCCTAGGGCCCTCGTGCCGGGGTCCCCACTGCGCACGCTACGAGTAGGACGTGGCCAAAGGCACCCGCCATCACCTCGTCGGTATGGCTCTGGCGACGATGCAACTAGAACAGGAGGTGGCCATGCATCAGGCAGCGATGCGACTGGCAATGCGCCTGGTAGTGCCGGTGCGTCAACGGGCAACGACCCAGGCAACTCGTCTGGCCGCACAGGCGACACAAGTGGTGACGACTCCGATGACACAGGGGCCTCTGCCAGTGCTGCAGGTACGGATGATGCGGGTGGCACAAGGGACTCAGCAAGTGACGCAGGTGCTGAGAAGGCAGGAGGGGATGACGACACAGGAGACACAAGTGGGAGAGACTGTGGAGACAGCGTAGATAATGTGGACATCACAGGCGAGTCAGCTGGTGGGTGGGACGGACTAGTAGCGCCCAGGGTGACCAGGACAGCATTATCATTCAGCCCACCCTCCTCCGTGCGAGGGACCGTATCACACTCATGGGAGTATGACTGAGGGGTTCCACCGACGGGCAGATCACAAAAGGAGAGGCGCTCAAAGAACATCACGTCTATGGACCCGACAATGCGTCGTCGGCTGGGGTCCCAGAAGCGCCAGGCCTTGGAGCAGGGAGCCACGCCCACAACCACGCAGACGCGACCGCGGGGGGATAACTTCGACCCCTGCTGTTCTGGTGTGAACCAGACACGGGCAAGGGATCCCCAAAAATGCGCGAACCCGAGGTCGGCACAACGCCTGTACCACAGTTGGTACGGGGTGTGTGTATTTGGGAAAGGGACGTGAGGGATCCACTTCCAGACCCATGTCATGTCAGCCATACCCTCAAAGGCGAATGCTTCTGGCATACCGCTATCCACACGCATTGAGCAAAATGTATCCTCCATGGTGCGGTTCAAGCGCTCAGACAGGCCATTTTTCTGGGGCATGGCGGGGGCGGAGAGGTTGTGAAACACTCCCACTTTGGCAAAGAACCGGTCTAGGTCTCCCATGAACCACCGTCCCAGTAAGAGCAAATGTTTTGGAGGGTATGGCCGGATTGATGTTCTGCCATGACAAGCCACCTGCGCACGGCAAGCGTAGCATCACTTTTCAGGTGTAGACTGAAGATGCACCGCATGCAGGTGAAATTGTCCGTGATCGTCTGGACGTACCGCTCTATATCATCTTGGAACTCCATGAGTAGAGGACCCAGGAGATCAGAGTGAACCAACTCTAGGGGCTTCAAAGCCCATGAGTCGGACATAGGGTACTAAGCACGGTGCACTGTACTTACCTTGGACACACTGTAGGCAATCGGTCTTAGGCGGCACCTTAAAGGAGGCTACGTCAAGACCGAGAGCAGGTTGTACGTGAACCAAAGTATCAACAGCATCTAAGTGGACATGACACAAGCGTCTGTGCAGTAGACGCTGGTGTTCAAGCGACAGTGTGCCCGTTACAAACACTCGTATAGGAGGGGGTTGAGAGGTGGGTTTGGGCGCGAGCCAGTCACAGACATGGTACAAATCTCCAACTACCTTGCCACAGAGCACTACTTCTGTAGTAGCACAAATGGACATAGTGGTATCCTCACCAGTGAATGCGACACTGAGACACATCCGTGTGCATGCATGTCCAGACAGCAGGCTGAGTTCTAGATCAGGCACATGTAGCACGTTTGAGATGTAGAATGGCCCTGAATGTCCATGGAATTGCACCACGCCCTCACCCTGGACGGGAACCTCATGCCCAGCAGCCGTCCACACAGATCGCACGGAGCCAACAGGACCAAGAACATCAAAATCACCGCGACGACATGTCATGTGATGGGCCGCACATGAATCTAAGATCCAGGTGCCGTCCGTCACACGCTCTGGCAAAGTGACAGAACAGCTACCTACAATATAGACAATGGATAGAGGTTGCTCAGCACATGACCGCTCAGCTACAAAAACAACAGGTGCTTGCGACTCATCAAGCCATGCAAGGTCTTGTGACCTGTGCAAATAGCGGCGAAGGCAGCAAACAAACCAGCATCAACGTGTGCGACGAACGACTCGACAAACTCAACAATGCATTGTGCCCCACTGCCACCATCCCCACTACACACCACGGACTCGACATACCTAAAAGTGGGACCCATTGGCTCAGTCAATCCTCTCGCACCTCCCCGAGTGGTGAGTTGGAGGACCTGGCAGAGCTCAGCCATGTCACGGGCCTACCTCGCGAGTTGCTGCTCCAGAGTTGACAGGTCGCTGGCATTGTTTGTGGCTGCATCGGCTGCTGATGTGGGTGACGGGTCGGTCGCTGTTGTGGAAATCATGGAGGCACGCTCTCGCTGATTGAACGCCTTTTGTAGGCCTTGTGCAATCTCCGTCCAGTTCTTGGGGAGTTTGCACTCTGTGTAACGGTGCGGTCGACCGCAGTAGTAGTACTCCCACTATCGTCGTGGGGTCAGTTTTGGAGTTTCTTGCCCCTTTGCATCCTTGCCACCCCGTCCATTCTTCCTTCCCTTCTTCCCCTGTACTGATGTTGCTGTGCAAGATACTACTGCAGTCGCTGCTGTTGGCTACGACAACTGTTGGGAGGAGGGGGGCATGGTGTGTGCTGCCTAGCTTGCTGTGACTGCTATGGCTGATGCACCATGACGAGCGTCATTTGCTGCTCCGAATCCTGCCACGTGTAGGAAATGCTCGTGGCCCATGACAGAAGGAAGCCTCTTTTTGCCATCTCCTCAAGGCTCTTGAGGCTGAAGTTGTCGAAGGTTTCTGTGTACTTGTGTCCAACGCTAACCCGGATGGTGTTCAATGCAATGAGTTGACCCAGCCCGTTCTTCCCAAGCTCTGTAAAATCGCATCGCTTGCCACCAGTGGTCGGTCGGGGTCTTGTGTGCACCCTATTGTAGTGAGTTGAGTCCGAGAGGTGCTGTGATGTTGTTGCCATGGTCACGCCTTCGAAGAGGGTTGTTGCCAGCTTCCAGGCACCATGCGGGTCAGTCCCAGTGCTGGTGTAAGGGTCACCAAGGAAGGGTTCAAAGTCAAGGGTGTAATCCTCTGGGACGGCGTGGAGGAGACCGTAGGCGGTGCGTGTTACGGTCGTTTTCTGTTGAGGGTCTGTAGTTTGATACGGAGTACACCCCCTTGCTCAAAGCCCACACGCAGAACTGTGGCTACAAGGTGGTGTAGCTGTCCTCCTGCCGGTAGGCAGGAGGGTCAGTCTCGAACCACTTTTGGGGCTTTGCCGTCTGTAGAGGTGCTCGGACAGCTTGCTCGACCGACGGCCACCAAGGATCTTCCTTCAGTCCTAGGATTAAGCGGAGTATTTGCTCCTCAAGAGAAGCTGGGTCTGTGATTACCCTGAAGATGTCGCTAAGGCTTGCTTTGTCGTGCGGTGCTGCTTTGTGCGCTTAGCGAGTCCGATGCCATTTTTCCAACTGTGCGAGGCGTAGGCACAGAATGCCTTCCTTGTCACTGGCATCCGAATCCGATTTGGGAAGGTTGTCAGATGGCTCAGCATCGAATGCTCCTAGAGCTGCATCAATGTAGGTTGCGACTGCACTCTCGACTGTCATCTTGCCGTTGCACACGGCATCCAAGAGTAGCTTCTGCTGACGCTCCTGCTGCTGCTGCTATCGCTGGACCGTTTCACAAAATAGTTTGAATAAATTGGCCATCTCCTTGACCATCTGTTCAACGTACTCAACCTGCTGCTTGCGCAGCTCGCGTAGGCCTCGTGCCAACGCGCTAGGGGTAGACGGAGATTCATCAAGCGTCGTGCCTGGTGTGCTACCAACTACGCCAAAGTTGGTAATGCCGACTCCGGCAGGTGCATGCTTTGGCATAGGACTACGTGGATTCTAGCAAGCATAAACTGCTGCCAATGACGCTGCCGTTGTGTGTCAGATGCAGCCCAGATTTTCAGCTGTGTTTCCCTTGCCCCAGTGGGCGTGGGATCTGTGTTGTGGCGTATTTCAGCTTGGGAGCTGATGATGGATCTCCCCCCCACTGCCGAAAAATGTTCGGCAGTGTTTCCCTCGCCCTAGTTGGAGTGGGATATGTGTGGAAGCCTATTTTACCATGGGAGTCATTGACGGACCCCCCCTCCCATGCTGCCAAATTTTTTTGGAAGCGTTTCCCCCGCCTCAATGGGCATGGAAAATTTGGGGAGGCCTTGAGAGCGCCTGTGGGCATCTGATCCGACCCCTCCCAACCCAGGAACAGAAGGGACCCCAGCCAGCAGGGGGAAGGGAATACTAGATGAGACCCAACAGCAGAGTGCCGTCACTTGCTGCTGCTACTGCTGTTGCCGCCGCCGTAGGTTATGGGTTCCGCTGTTGTGGATGGCTGCTGCTGCAGCCTGGTGCAGCAGACCTTCTAAAGTTGTCGCGTGCTACTGTAGCACTTACTGGCTGCTGCGGCCCACTGCTGAAGCCACAGTGCAGCTGCTGCCTGCTGCTGGAGCTATTGGCGGCTACCACTGCCCTCTGATGCACGCCAACGCCGTTGCAGTTGGTACTCTCTGTATCTAGCAATGGCACTGCCAATGCAGCTCCAGCAGCCGACACTACGGCTGCTGCCCATTGCCATAGCCATTGGCTGCTAGTGCCATTGGTTATTGCGCCTCACCGCTGGTACAGCTGCCTCCCCGCGTGGCTACCACTGTTGTTGTAGCTACAGCAGCTGTCGTTGCAACTGCTACACGCTGCTTCAGCCGCCGGCAGCCGCTACCACGTGCTGCTGTGTTCCGCAACAGGTGAGGTTCCTAATCTACGCAGCTGCCGCTATGATTGTCACTTGTGTAGATGCGAGCACAACCGCTGCTCCGTACTGCTGCTGCTCTGCGCAGCCGTTGCTGCGGCTGCTGCAAAACGCCCTCCCAAGACCAAAATGCGCGTCTCATGCACAGTGTGATGAGCAATGGCTCATCCGCTCTGATACCAAAATAGACTGGACCTGCCCCTCTTCCCTTACGTACCTGTGTGGAGGTCAACTTTGTTATTTCAACGAAACAAACGGGGGCCAAAACAGAGTTGTACAGCAAGAGTAAAGAGTGAAAGAGCGAGTTATGGAGCTACGGAGTGGAGGTCGCTATCCAACCCACCCGACGGCCGGCAAGTTGGAGCTCGCCGGCGCTCGCTCGAAATACATGGGCATAAGCCCTCTCGCGTCCCACATGTCCACAAACTTAGATTGGTCCTAAACTGTGCCTGACTAAAACACCACTGGTCCATGGCTAGAACCAAACTTCGTCACCAAACCAACGCAGTTCAAACACAGAAAAGGCAAAGATGTGGATTGTTTTCAAACAAAGTATGAGCACTCCATATCGGAAGCAAGCACGCATGGTGAAGGTGGGTGCGTATGCGGTGGCTAGTTACAGCTACTCGGGAGCTGTCAAACTCGCATCTGCTCCCCCGGTCTTCACTGTCCTCCGTCTCATCAGGTGTCTGCAAGGCAATGGACGTGAGCTGAGAGGTCACAATAAGCTATGCACACAACATGAAGAGGTCGGGCTCGACCCCCGGGTGGCGGTGTGGCCTCATTGGGTGTGTTATATGAGCGAGCCTACTGGCTCTTCAATGCGCGGTCTTCTTTCCCCTCTTCTGTTTTGGTAATTTTTCAAAGTAAACAAGTTCCTATCCATGGCATGTGCCGACTGTGGGAATCTCCCCACATTGTCTTGTGTTCTCCATGCACACAACTAGCGTATCCAATACTGTCGACAATTGTGATATGTGAGAAACCGCCGCCGGCTCGTTGCTGACAGGTTAGATCTGATCTCAAAATGGCGGCCAGGCCCCACACCGTATCAGTCCTAATGGCAATGCTTACGCTTACATTTTAGCACAGATATCAGTCCCAATCATTCCATTCCACGGCTCGCCTGTCTCTCCCTACTGTTGCATTCATGAGTGGTGACATGGCCTGGTGAGGTTGAGGATTTAAATCATGGTCACAACTCATTGAATGAGGTCTTAAGGCTAACTCTCTGTGTCTAAAAAGGTGATGGCGGAGTGTTGGCGGAGTTGGCGGAGTCAAATCTCCCATCCTGCTTTGACATTTGCATTATAGTGGAAAACTTGCTAGCTTATGTGCTCATGTTTCCGCTCTGGTGCCGCGTGAAATAGGTGCAGGCCACTCACCCCAGTCTCGACTGAAGCTGCTACTTCACTCCTGAGCCAGCTGTGACTACATTATTGAAGCAGCAGATTGACGAGTAGGCCATAGATGCATGCACGACATGAGAATGCAACCGTTGGACCAACAAACAATCACGCATGAGCATGCTATTGGTACCAACTCTTACTCTTTCTTTTTGTCTTCCAATGTACCGTCGTTTTAACAAGCGATATCCATTTGTTCCTCCAAAGGTTGTTGTCCTTGCAACAACTATCTCTATTGCACCTAGCCTCCCCCACCAGGGCCATGACATCCCCCCTACCCCCTCCCCACCCCCCCGTGACCCCACAGGTGCATCAACTACCCCTCCTCTCTGCCTTCTAACTCATTGCTCACCTCCACACGTCCACAACCACTGCCTCTTAGTCCACATGTCACTCACCCTCCACCCACTGAAGTGTTTACACCCTCTACCTCTGTCCGTAACCTGTCTTCGTGGTGGTGCTTCCCTACCAGCTGATGTTGCTGCTGCACGTACTAACTTGCTTGTAGCTGTGGCAGAACACACTGCTGTATGATCATGCTCAGCTGCTGCTGGAGCTGGCGCGAGAGCACTTTGCTGCTGCTGCTCAAGCAACAGCAGTGAAGTTTGGTCCTATTTGAAGGTGGTAGAATGTGTTCTCTGAATTGCCATGTGGATCAAAGGCACTAGCTGATCCTCCTGCATCCAACCCGTCTCCACTTGACGCCTCTTGTCCGCAACTGCAGTGTTGTTGCTCATGTTGATGATGCTGCTCTGGATGCTGATGCCGGTGCTCCTGCTGCTGCTACTTCTGCTGCTGCTGCTGCTGTTGCTGCAGCTGCTGCTGCTGCTGCTGCTGCTGCTGCTGCCGCCAACGCTGCTGCTGCTGCTGCTGCTTATGCTGCTGCTGCTGCTCTGACATGCCAATCTGCCTTCACAGTGCCATAACTCCTCAACCCACTCTGTCTTCTGCTTCTCCTTGGCACTGAAGTAGCCTGAAATGCTGCGCACGCTGCTGCTCATCAATTCTCTCCAGACTTACTCCTCTTCCCTCACCCACAATGGCAAGGCTTGGACCTCTTCCACAGCCATCACCAACCGCACTGGTGCTTTCCCCTACTCCGCTTCCACCACCGCCGCAACCACCATAAGCAATGTTGCTACCAAGCCTTCCTGGTCCAGAAACAGAACATGGTGACCTCAGTCTCCTTGCCTGCCCTGCTAGCCCATCCTTTCACTTCCTTCTGCACGTGCGCTGCCCACAGAACCAGCTGACGAGCAACTGCTGTAACACCATGCACATGGAAGGAGTCCAGGATAGACGTGCGTGCCAAACCTCTGACACCCCTTGCCAACCCCATGCAGCTACCTCCCAAGTCACCACCGCCTCCTCCATCAGCTGTTGCGAATGTCCACAATGGAGGAGCGGTTCTTCCAAATGTGTGTGGAACAAAGAAGGGGTGAAAGAGAGAATTTGTAGCGTCCAATTCTGCTTCTGCCCTCAAGATGCCTGGGAGACCTGACCGCAGCGACGGCAGCAGTGGCGGCAGCAGTGGCTGAAGCGGAGGCCGCGGCGGTGGTGGTGGTGGCGGCGGTGGTGGTGGTGCTGGTGGTGGTGCTGGTGGTGGTGCTGGTGGTGGTGCTGGTGGTTCTAGTGCTGGTGGTGGTGCTGGTGCTGGTG
>SZWC01000236.1:205657-258648 GCA_023375785.1 Penium margaritaceum | reverse complement strand
CTCCTCCTCCTCCTTGCTATCATACTGCTCTGAACCTGTGTCTTCCTCCTGCACTGACTCTTCCATTGCTACCAGCATGACCATATTGACCCTTATCCCATTCAGCTTTCCATCCTCCGATCCCCACCCCGCCATCCCTCACTCCCCCCGCCCTCCCTTCAACACTGCCTGCTGCCCTGTGAGCTATGTCCTGCTATCAAGCCCATCCTCCCGACAAGCTATCGTGCAATAGGAAAGGGTGCAAACTGTCCTAGCTAGGGCAGAGTACACAGAGTCCTGCAGCCAAGCCCATGCCATGGTCACTGCGCGGAATGAGAGGAAGTGGTCCCCAACAAACGGAAGGCAATTGCTTTGTCTGTGTCCGTTTCATACCTGCTCGAATACTCATGATCGTTGTGGTTGGAATCAGCCTGGGTCCCAGCCATCTCAACACTCTGCGTTCTCACCTCCTCGATCCGCCCGGCATACATGGCCTTTAGGGTCAGTGCACGATGCACCACATCCGTCATCGAAGGCCAGAACATAGCAGGAAAGCGTGTGCAATTCATTGCAAGGTGACAGAACTCGAGCACTGCCGCATCTGGCGCAACCATGGCAGGGTCACGGAGACCTTCTGCGTCTGCTTGCTCAAACAATGGCCTTGCCCACAGAAGCACATGGGTACCTGAGCTGACAGCTTTCTCTCCTGTCAGTAGTTCAAGAATCACAATGCCAAGGCTGTACACATCAGAGGCTACAGACACCATGCTACTGCGGCTGTACTCTGGGTCCACGTATCCAGGAGTGCCAACAACGCTTGTTTCATTACTGTCGTCAGACAGCTGCTTCAAAAACTCAAAGTCTGCACTCTTCGGCTGGAAGTTGTTATTGATGAGGATGTTGGAAGGCATGATGTCTCGATGCACCATGGGTGGGTTCAACGAGTGCAAGTAAGCCAAACCATCTGCCACGCCAGCCACTATGTCCAAACGTTGAGCCATAGACAATGGAGACTGCTTTCCCCTACAGCCGTGCATCCACTCCTCCAAGCTACCACCTGGCATGAACTCGTACACATGAATCTGCTTGTGATGACGTGTCCTTTGCTTCGCGCCCTCGCAAAACCCAAAGAGATGCACGAGGCGTGGGTGGTTGAGACTGGCAATGAAATGCACCTCCGTCTCAAAGTCTTTGCTTATCATCTTTGCACATTTCACCGCCCACACCTCACGCTCAGGAGAAACCCCTCGGTACAGTGATGCAAATGCTCCGTCTCCCAACAAGTTGAGTGCACTCTACCCGTCTGTTGCTCTTTCTTTTTCCGCAGCTCTAACTGCCGACAGACGTCCAGATCGCCCCGCTCGCGTTGAGCCATGGACTCAAACCACGTCGTCCGCTGTAGGAGCAGATGAGAACAATGACAGGTGGTACCAACTGTTTGCTGCAGTGGGGAGGCCCGTCTACGAACTTCGGTGGAAGGCAGCTACTGGCAGCTTCCGAGGGCTTGAACCGATGCCTTGTTACTGCTAGTGATTTAGTTTTTTTTTGGGTTACATAGTAACCCTATTACAATCGCTTCGCGTGCCAAACGATGCTGAAGAAAATCCTGATGGTGGATTGGTCATTTTCCTGACATATCCACCAATCAGGGTGCAAGAAATTGTCGGACTGTATGCCCCTCCACGTCCGCGGACGCACATCTAGGGCCGGCCCACAAGAAAAAAAATCATGAACATCGACCTAGATGTCCGGACAGACCCCGGATAGTACGGAATGACCAGTCCGACGCCAAGACAAAAGGGTAAGGACTGTACATTGCCTTGGGTCCAGCCCCTCGAGTCCACTGGCGAGCAGAATTTAATGCTGTTTTTTCTCCTCTATGTCGCTCCTCCTTGGCCTCGCCCTGTCCTGTTTCACGGAACTGGTCGTCATGGCAAACTCTTTAGACTCTTGAACCTGGATTCAAACAGGGTTAACATGCAAATGAAAGAAAAGAAATTCAACCAACATTATAGAAGAAGGTAAATAAATCTAATTCTGCCTATAATAACTTCATCTTTTTTTACAAACATAAGGAAACATCCTAAATTCATCCAGATTTGTCGAAGATCATTTTTTTGGGTGAAGTTCATAATAGACGTGTGAAACTAGCATGTTCACAATAAAAGAACATATTCATCTCATATAAATGAATTCATCATCAGATAGAACCGTATTCATAAAAAAGACTGAGAAGAAATGCCTTTCGAGGTTTTTCTTCAACATGTTGGTGAATTGCTATACATAATAGTGTATCGTCAAGCACATTTGGTCGATTTTTTGATACGCCTTTTTTTCTTTTGCATCCACACAAGCTGGAATAAATCCAGCACAGCTTGAAGTAATTAAGGAAGAGTTCACCCAAACCATACACAATGTTTAAGAGCACACATGGGTGAACAAAAAAAATAGTTTGAACGAATGTGGGTGACAGTTTGGCAGTCCATTTACAACCAGTTTTGGCTTCCACGGACGAAGTAAAGTCCCATGGCAAACCTTCCATTATGTGGTCCAGATTGCGGGCAATTATTTAGCCTCTTAAGAGATACTAATATGAATACTTTTTCTCGGTTCCTATGTAACCCTATGCACGCTTTGCGTGCAACACCTGCCTCTTGTTTTTTTTGTTTTTGCCTTCGCCACGGAGGAACAAACCCCAACCACACCTTGGGGAGATGGGCCATCCTCACCCCAAACGTGCTTTGGCGATGACTTAGGCTAGAGCCTGTCATACTCCTTAGAAAGACCCGGTGTAGGCACCATTTCAGGTAGTGGGGGATTTGAACCCACTAACTAACCTCCGCCGCCAACCTCGCAAGGTTGGCGAACTGCCGGTAGACTGGGCCCCGACTACCGACAGTGGGCGGGATAGCGCGCTCAGAGGCGTCAGTCTATCCCGCAAAAAGGGAGACGTAGGAAAGGAGATGGAATGGGTGAAGATGGCCCATCTCCCTGAGCACATAGTGGACCCCTTATGAGACGGGGAGGGATGGAGTGTAGCCGTTTAAAGGTAATGGACAGCCGGTGAAGGGGGGAGGGAATGAGGGAGTGAGGCGAAGGAAGGGTGGTGGGCGTTGGGGCGCCCACTGCAGACGAGGCATGGTGTTGGGGCATCCAAAAGGCTTAGGGGAGGGTGGAATATGGGAGAGGGAGGGAGGAGCGCGAGTGTTGACAGGTATACGCATGGTAATGGTTAGGATGTTGAGTTAATGGTAGTGGAGGAAAGGAAACCTGGTATGTAGTGCACCCACCCCCCCCCCCCCCCCCAAGCCCCATGGCGGTTCTTTTTTCTTTTTTTTGGTTTTTTGGCATGGGGCAGGGGGGGAGGGGGGGGGAGGGTTAGTTTGGGAGGTTGAGGCGTCTCATCAGTTCACGGATGGGGACATCCAATGACACAAACCTTGCCTCCCTGGCAAGGAGGGAGGCAATTTGGTTCTCTTCATGAATGTGGAGGAAGCATGAGAGGATACCGTAGGCATGGGCATTGCAGCGAGGAAGAGCACAAGTGTACTCATGAGGGAATTGGCCGTTGCTGATTAATGCAATTCCTGGGTCACTAAAGACCCTGTCGACTGTGGGAGTTGGGGGAAGCTTGCTGTAGAGTTTGGCTTTGGCAATAGCACATGGGACATCAAGGCGAGCACAGTCTATACGGCCTCTCTGCACAAAAGCGTCATGTGCGTCTGAGAGGTGTCTCTCATGGCAATATGTGCAGCGCTGCGTAGAGAGCGAGACCTTGGTGATGATGGGGAAGTTGAGATCCAGTTGATGGAGGGGGGGGGGGGGGGGATGTGTAGAAGGTCTGGGTCGTGGGGTGGGGCGACCACGAATCCTGTGAAAAGGTCAAAAGCCCTTCGGCCGCGTCTATCCGTCTCTTGTTTGAAGTCGGTGATGTCCAAGAAGTATGCAG
Organism: Penium margaritaceum; assembly: GCA_023375785.1. NCBI lineage: Eukaryota > Viridiplantae > Streptophyta > Zygnematophyceae > Desmidiales > Peniaceae > Penium > Penium margaritaceum. Next base: position 254,720 of record SZWC01000236.1, on the reverse strand, counting down.
GGGCAGGCGATGAGCCCGAGGCAGGTGAGGAGGATGGTTGGGTGAAGTATTTCTTCACCTCTTCCCCGTGGAATGATGGAGGGACGTCCTTGATGAAAACCTTCACTCTCTGCTCTCCAATAGAGGCCGTGGACTGAGGGGAGAGTGCACATGGGATGGTCCTGGAGAGGGAGGCGATGAAGAGGATGTGACGAGGAGCTGCTGCCGCGGTGTGACTCCTTGCCTTGTCCGGCGGTTGCAATGCGGGAGACCCAATGGTAGGGCCGGAAGGTGATGCAACCTCGAAGTCCTTCAAATCAAGGAAGGCTTTGCAAGCCTCCTCAGTGCGGAAGGTGAGGGAGATGAAGGCGTTGCCGAGGTTGGGTGGCGTGGGGAAGCTACGAATAGTGACAATGAGGTGGGGTCCTGGCTTCTCGGATGCTGGGGTGCCGGGAGGCATGGGAAAGAGGTCTGGGTGGAGATCAATGTGCTCCTCTACGCATCGGCAACAATTGGCGGGTAGCGACGTTGCAGGTCGTTGCGATAGTACTGCGAGCTCTCTCTGTCTTGCGCAAATCCACCACTCCCCGCCTTCATTACACGGTGAGGCACCGTGTTGATACGCTTCTTAGTTTTGCACGATGTCAGCATCTAGATGGAAAGGCGGTTCGCTACAGTAATGCAATTTTCTCTGGCTTCTATATCGCGCAAAAGTACGAACAGGCACATACCGCGCACTGACTGTTGAGTTACGCGTCAAATGGACGGAAGCTCACCGGAAGAGCTGTATGTTTTGTCAAAACTGCGACGTCGTGCGATACTGCACGATATTTTCTCTCTCCAGGTTTCCTGTTGTTTGAGACGCCGTTTCCGGGAACGGCACATTATATTTCTATTTGCAAAAAAAATCCCCAAAGAATGCAATCGGAGTTTAGACAGATGCCGATCAAAACGGATTCCATTTTTTTGCAAAAATTGGAAGAGCAGCATCTCGATGCGAGATGTTGAAAACATGATTTCTGGTGATACGCGGTTTAGCAAGCATCACAAGGAAAATCTGAGTCGCAAATGGCAAAAATCGCAAAGATCACAGTGTCTTCCGAAGATGTCATTGTGATGAAAATCTATGCCGGCCGACCAAATCAACCTGACTCCAGCGGTGCTTGGACGTCAGGCAGAACTGCGACTGTGGCGTGTTGGGTAGTGATGGTTACCACAAAATGGCCAACATCACCATCAAGATGCTGTCCCCTCAAGACATCAACACGGTGCCTGAGTGATTAGCGGCCGATTAACTGGACATCGACATTCCAAAATTCCTACGTGGCAGGTCTCCACCAATGTTGGAGAATCATTCCGTTAATCAAAACACAGAATCACAACTAATGCACATAATCAAGACGTAAAATTGAATTTGAAAGTGAAATCGCGCTTCAGCTGAAAGGGAATGCCATCGACGGGTGACGAGAGCCTATCCCAACCAATGGTTCATCCAACCATTTGCAACAAAAAAATGACTATCAAAGTCGTTGTTTCGTTTCGCAAGTCTCCATCGATAGGTTGCGATGTGACTACGCGAGTGCAGCATGGCCATGAAGCAAAATCGGGATGTCAATCACTGATTTTTTGGAGAACAAACCGCGTGACTTCCAACCAGCCTAATCGGATTTGCCGTTGATTCCAACTTGTGACCTCGAAGGCGGGGAATCAAACAGTGTCATAAAAAGTCAATAAATCGAGATGGTCCCAGTTGAAATTTCTAGAATCAGTAGCAGTCACAGGGCGTCGGTTCCTTGCCCGAGCCTCAGCATTCAAGCTTGGTCCCACCGGCCACGGTGGTCGTTGAAAACGGACTCGAAAACGCTGAATACGTATTGAACAGATGAAATTGTCTCGATGGAGGGCCACCGCGGTCCTACTGCGGTGGGCGCGATGTGGTCCGCCTTCAGCCTTAAACTCTAACATTCATGGGACAATGGGCTGAAATTGTTGGCGACTTTGCAAAAAGTCCAGGTGTTATCTGGGCAAAGAGGGTCAAATGTTCAACGTTCTAACTCAATTGCCATCAAGACGAGCTACCTCGCAAAAATCCCACCGGTGGCCACCCAGCCACAGTGCTGGGTGGCCTCCGGTAGGGCCACGGAGTTCGCGGCTAGTGAGTGGCGGTCTCCGCTATTCACGGCCCGCCAGCTCGGAGGGCCACCAAGGGGCCACCATAGTTTTAAGCCTGTTAAAATTTGACGGCCATAGTGCTTGGTGGGTTGGTGGTGTCAGAAATAAAGAAGAGAAAATCAGCGAGAAGACCGGAACACATCCGAGCTCAAGAAATAAAAAATAGAGGAACGCACGAATCCCAACGGACACGCAGAAGCGAGAATCGTGCACCGGCAATGACCACAACTCAAGCCCCCGGAAACACGTGGGAACTACGCGACGAGAAAAACCTTCGCCACACGTTGCTCACATCCTACAAACTAGCGCCTCCGTTGCACAGGGGTACTAGCGAACTGCAGAATACTGCATTAGGTAGTCCAATGTACTCTTTTGCCTCCGATATTCTATCAATTAATCATTTTTCCTGCAACCACCTGCTTGCCGCCTCCTCAATCAACTCCGTCGCTCTCATTTCTTGCATCATCCAGTTCTGCAAGCTGTGATTGGCAGTAATCACTCAATTCCTTGTCTCTAACTGTCAAAACCATCAACCATACTCGTCCGCAACCTTGCTTGCAAACCCTCAAAAGTCTGACATGGTATCAGAGCTGTAGGTTCCTAGCCCTAGAAATCTGACATCATGACTCCAGTACTCATCCTTGCAGCTGCAATGATCTGCGCCACCGTACACCTTCTGTAGTCACGCACCACGCCAGACAATGACAATGCACCCTCCGCGTCCACAGCCGCACCCTCCCTTCTTGATGTCACCCAAGTCACTGTCCAAGATGGCGAACCGCCTCCACTGACACTCCTTGCAACATCGGAGTCTCTTTACATTGAGAAATTCCTAGATTCTGGGTGTGCCATCCATGCACTTAAGGATGCCGACATAATGACACCGCTAGCAACACCAGTAACCATCACTGGTGCGACGAAGGGTATGACTTCCCTATGTCGTTACTCTGCAACTCTCGCATCTCCGGCCGCCCCCAGTGGTCAGATCAGCGGCGACCACACTCCGGATCTTCGACATAACCTCCTCTCTATCCGTCAGCTCCAGAAAGAAACAGTGAACATCTTCTTCCCTGCCTACTGATCTGAAGCCCAATTGACAACTGCTGACAATATCCCACTTGTAACCTTCACTGTCCGCAACAACCTTTACAGGCTACAGATCCCACGGACAACTGCCACCTTGGCTGTTGAAACAGGTGTTGCATCTCCTAACTGTGACTGCCGCAACCTCTCTCATCCCCTCCTACTTCACCATGACCGACTGGGACACCCAAATTTCAATGCCCTCCTTCGCCTTTAGGCCAAGAACATGGTGAAAGGACTGCCATCCCTCTCTCCTCTAACCCGACTTGCAGGACCACCGTGTATGGCTTGCAGCCTCGGAAAATTGAAAGCATCTCCTCATCCCCCTCGAGCCACACGTGCAGCCAAACCCCTTGACATCCTCCATATGGACCTTGTAGGATCCATTCGTCCCACCTCCCTCCAAGGCTACGAGTGCTTCCTCACCATCGTGGATGACCATTCTCGGTTCGGTGCAGCCATTCCTCTCAAGTCCAAGGCCGATGCAAAACCTGCCTTCATCAAGTGGTTCAAGTACCAAATGACCCGCCTCCATTGGTCCATTGGAAAGATCTGGACAGACAGAGCTGGCAAATTCCTCTCACACGAACCTCGCGATTTCCTGTCAGAACGTGGCATCGGACACAAAATGAGTGTACCTGAAGCCCCAGAGCAGACCGAAGTGCCAGAAAGACGCAATGGAGTTCTGGTTGCACTGACACGCACCCTCCTTGTACATGCGGGAGCACCAGAAACTTTCTGGACCTATGCGCTCCGGTATGCCACCAGGGTCCACAACTACTACCCAGCCAAGCATCTACCCGATGTCACCCCAGCTGAACTTTGGCTAGGACACAAGCCTGACGTTTCCAAACTTCAAGTGTGGGGGTCCATAGCCTACGGGCTGATCAACAAGACTGACAGAGCCACTGTGCATCTCTCTAAGGTGGGCCCAAGGGCCACACGGCGCATGTTTGTTGGCTTCGCTCTGAACTCTTCTGGCTATTTTGTTCTACTAGCCTGACCTCAACCACAAAACCTGCAGCACTGATGTCCACTTTGACGAAATCACTCCATTCCTTCGTCAATCTTCACCCATCTCAACAACTCCCCTCACCTGGACACTGTTTCCAGAACAAGCCACAGTATCTTCACCACCACTTTCTCCTCCACCAGTTAATCCTCCAGTACCAGTAACTCCACCAGCAGCAGCAACCCCTCCAACACTTTCTCCCACTCGCACTCCCATCCAGCAGCAACCACGCATGTTGCCACCACTTACCCCCGACCCTGACTGTGAAACCATCTATGAACATCTACCAACACTCGGTCATCCACTTCCTTCAGTAGCAGCATCTCCTCCAGCAGCAGCAGAATCAGCCCCAACATCACCAACAGCCAACACAGAAGCACCAGCTGCTGTCCAACAACCTACACCAACCATTAAGCCAGTACTTTGACGATCAATCAGAAACAAATCAGTTGCCTCGACCGTGAAATTCACAAATACCGATGGAGACCTCAACGTCGAAGAAGATAGTCATGTGGAACTGCTCCGCACCTCCTTCCTTCCCTCGTGGATTGCAGCTGGAAGCGAACTCACCTGCCTTTGACGTCCAACTCCTCCCATGAACCCTCGACGCAGACGCTACCCACACATTCCTCTTCTCAGCACCACCATCACCACGTCCCCCGTTGGCACTCTCAGTACATACAAGGAAGTTGTGAACGGGCCGCAAGCTGAACAATGGCGTACCGCCATTGCCAATGAACTGGCTTCCTTCAAAGCCACCTCGACCTACACTGATGTTCCTCTTCCAACACAAACCAATGTGGTCGCAGGCAAATGGGTCTTCCACGTTAAAACCCATATGGGGAAGTGCCCAGAATTCAAGGCTCGCTATGTGGCAAAAGGGTTCTTGCAGCGGTACGGCGTGGACTTCTTTGACACTTTCTCCCCCACAGCTAAGTTAACCACCCTGAGAGCCCTACTGCACATTGCAGCCACTGAAGACATGGAACTCCATGCAATGGATGTGTCGACAGCCTTTCTTCAAGGAGATCTGCATGAAGCTATCTATCTGGCATGCCCTGAAGCATACACTCCAGAACAACCAAACACCATCTGGAAACTGCACCGACCAGGCTATGGACTCAAGCAGTCTCCTCAAGAGTGGCATTCCAAACTACGAGCAGCTCTCCTTGACCTTGGGTTTACAGTCTCCACCGATGATCCCAGTCTGTTCGTCCTCTCAGGACCAGACGAGCGGACCTACATTCTGGTCTATGTCGATGATCTGGCTCTTGCCTCCAACAACCCTGCAGCCCTCCAAGTTTCTCAACCAATCACCCTGGAAGGTTACAGTGACTCCTCCTGGGCGGACGACCTCCTCACCCGAAGGTCATCGCAAGGCTATGGCTTTCACCTTGGCTCCGGCCTAATCAGCTGGTGATCCATCAGATCCTCTTCTGTTGTACTCTCATTGTGTGAGGCAGAACTATATGCAGGCACCATGGCAACTCAGGAAGGGCTCTGGCTGAAGAATCTGCTACAGGATCTTGGCTACCCTCAACCTTGCCCAGTCTTGTGGTGTGGAAACCGGAGCACCATCGCTCTCACGAAAAACCCAGTCTTCCACCACCGGACTAAGCACATTGAACTGCGCTACTTCTTCATCCGAGAGAAGGTGCAGGCAAAAGAAATCCTGGTCCTCCATGTAGCTTCCAAGGCTAACAGGGCAGACATCTTCATCAAAGCCCTAGAGCAAGCCCAGAATGCAACACTGGTTTACCTTTTAGGGCTCAGAACCAGAGACACCTAAAAGCTTCTACGCTGATGTCCCTTCACGGGGGGTGTCGGAAATAAAGAAGAGAAAATCAGCAAGAAGACCGGAACACATCCAAGCTCAAGACACAAAAAAGAGAGGGACAGACGAATCCCAACGGACACGCACAAGTGAGAACCATGCGCCGACAATGACCACGACTTGAGCCCCCAGAAACACGTGGGAACTACACGACAAAAAGAACCATTGCCACACGTCGCTCACATCCTACAAACTAGCGCTTCCGTCTTGCAGGGGTATTAGTGAACCGCATAACACTACATTAGGTAGGCTAGTCCAATGTAATCTTTTGCCTCCGTTATTCTATCAATCAATCATTTTCCTGCAACCACTGCTCGCCGCCTCCTCAATCGACTCCGTTGCTCATGTTTCTTGCATCATCAAGTTCTGCAAGCTGTGACGGGCAGTAATCACTCAATACCTTGTCTCTAACTGTCAAAACCATCGACCATACTCGTCCGCAACCTTGCTCGCAAACCCTCAAAATTCTGACACATGGAGTTTGTGGCTAGTGAGTGGCGGTCACCGCTGTTCACGGCCCACCAGCTCGGAGGGCCACCAAGGGGCCACTGCAGTTTTATGCCTGCTAAAATTTTAACGGCCACCGCGCTTGGTGGGACCGAGTTCTTACCCTGATGGGGTAGCCGATGGGAAGTCTTGGGCCGTGTGATAGAGGCCCGGGTCTCAACTCACCAGATGGGGGTTTAAAAAACGGGCGGGAACAACGAATGTGTATTTGGCGGAGTGACCATACATCCACAGAATTCTTTATATCTATTGCCATATCAACATTTTGCAAATTAACCATGCCATATCCAAATTTGGGATTTTTTCGCTCTGTATTAACGCTATATCAAGGAAGCATGAAAAAAAAAAACACTATATCCAAATGACCACGCTGTGTCCACGTCGCATGCGATCCATCAATAGCATTCTGACATCATCAGACATGAAAGAAAAATCACAAACCTCTCACTAGAGGGGTTTGTGAATTCCCTCACAAGTATTTGCGAGGATTTTGAGTGGGGGGTCCAAAACACCCCATGCGTTGAAAAGGAAACTGGTAGGCCTCACTACCGCTGGCCCAGCAGGAGCCTGCGCAAAAATAAAATCCTAAAACACTGAGGGTAATTCAGGGTAGGGTTTAAAAGCGGTTTGCATGTAATAATATGGGTTTTTTCCTAAAAAAGTAAAAGGTGTTTTCGCTCAATCGTGATTCTCGCGACGACGGGGGTGACACATCACCCCCCTCGCTTTGCCCGATCGGCAACTTGCATCGCCGATCGGGCATGGCCATGACATGGGTAGCGCCTAGTTTTTTTCTTACTTTTTGGATACAGCGTAGTTAGTGTTTAGCTTAAGAATATGTCAGGCTTATGCTGACGCTTGCATGGATACATCGGCTATAACGCCCCTTTATATCTGACTATGCAATTGGGCCAATCGACCGGCCATCACGGCCACTCCATCACCCCTCGGTGATGGGTAAATATTTGTCAAGTTTCCCGCTGCCAGTTGATTGAAATTTTATAGAAAAGGGTGATTTGAAAATGCAAAGTTTGCTACCGTGAGAAAAGGGTAGGTCTTACATCGGGAGATGATCGGTAAATGTAATGAAATTTGCCAATCTCGCGCGATGATGTCGTCCGCCTATTACCTGCCCATCAAGTTTCTGGTTGACGGGGTGGTGATGGACAGTAACGTGCACTAACATCCAGTTGCACTTCATGGTCACGCACACATCCATTAGTGGCCGCGGTCATACCCCATCAATCCTTCAGCATCCGTGACCCAGCTGTACCGTATTGTTGCCCATATTCGTTCAAAACAATTATTTCATTTTGCCCATAGATTCGTTAAAAATTTGTGCCGTGTTTGGGCGGATACCTTCTGAAATTACGAGCTGACTTTGACGTTTTGCCCGGCCTTTGAAGTGAAAAGGCAAGTGTCAACGTGAGCTCACTTTCCGGATTCATCGACATGCGGACACACAGGAAGCGGCTGAGTCTTCCATTGATGAGTCTATCCACACCAAAACCGTTGGATTTTGGGCTGGAAGTATAGAACCGCGAGGTTCGAAGAGCCGATCCGTGTTCTCATATGACGTCAAGCCAGACGAGTGGGTGAATATGAAAGTTTGACATTTCCCAATTAAGGTAATTGGAAGAACCCTAAAATCTCTCAAAATGGGTCTTTTTTGGGTAAATATGGGTGTTACTGAATTCAACACCGAAAAATGAACAAACATGGGCGAAAGTACGGTAGCGGTAAGGAAGCTTGCGTAAAGGGAAACTGGCAGCAAAGCTGTTTGGAAGATGCTGGAGCGGAGAGTCAGAGCGATAGGGGACGCCAAAACACCATGCCACAACTAACGGCCAACATCCTGCTTTTGTACTGTTCTTTTTGAAGGCCATCACTAATGAGTTGAGACCCGGGTCAGAAAACAAGCGAGCCAATCAGGGCAATGCGGATACACATTTCACAGGCAAAAATGGACAGACCGAAGCGTGATGACCATCTGACATGTCTCATTGCCTGTGGTTTCACGCAACACATTGCCACATAAGCAACTTTAGAGAAAAACAGAGTCATACGAGGGTTTTTGAAAGGGCACTCAATAATTACGTGTTTCTAGTGTGGCATATCGAAATGACGACTTGCTCTAGGGGCACATAAAAATAACTATTTCCTGTTAGTGGTACACCAAGCGCATAAGTGGTTCACATGGATGCGGTTCTGGACAAAAGACAATTCGATGATTTGGGGCAAATGCATTTTTTCTGAGGTATTAAGTGTACTTTGATGACTAGTATCCAGTGACTTTAGCAGATCTATGAAATGACGAGATTCTGAACGAGGGATATGTTGTGTCTGTTGGGTTTTAAGAGCCTGTACTCACAAAGTCATTGCGTTCTCTGATGCAACAAGGGGTCTTGCTACTGTCCAGGATCTCTGTGCCCAGCAAGCTAACCCTGTACTCAAATGTGCGGAAGCGGAAGACTTGGATTGAACTTGTAACTGAAAAAGACGATCAAGTACAAGCATGGTACATGGAAACAGTGACAAAACACGTCTCAGCTCCATGCTCTGGCACAACGTGCCCCATCCAAGGGCACAATACCTTGCTAGGTCGTCAAGGCTGTCGTTGCAAGGGTTTAAGCACGGTCACCATGCTTTCAGGTGAAATGGCCTCTAGGTTGTCAGGGCAGCCTCCTCTCCACGCTGGCAGCCATTGCCATACTTACTGGGTTGTCAGAGGACTTCTCACCCTCCTAGCCAAGATGGTAGAGTGCTGCCAGGCTTACTGGGTCGACAGAGGGGAACTCCAACTAAGTCCTTCCAGACTCGATTAGCACTACAAAGGCAGAGTTCACGCCAAACACTAACTCTGGGCTCAACGCCTAGACACAGCTCCTGGCTCAGAGATGTGCAATGTCCAGAGAGGTAGCTCTAGCAAGACTGCTCTCCAGTCTAGGAAGTAGTCTGGCCACCTCTTCTAGGTAGTGAGGCCTTCAGGTAGTCAAGGGCATCCACCAACCCAGGCTGGAAGAAGGTTGCCAGGCTGACGTGGGTCTTCAGGTGAGAGAGCGTCTGTAGAGTCTTTGTCTGAGGCATTGTCTGGGAAAGAAGGAGTGCTGGTGCAATTGGTAGAGTTGATGGAGTTGCTATTGAAGTTGTGTTGGAGTAGTTGGAGTTACTGGACTGACACAGTCCAGTCTGCTTGTATACTGGGATCCTGGCAAGTTGACCAGCTACTCTGTGCCTAGAGGAAACTTCCTGCTGCAAGATTGTAGCTTCCTCCTCAAGGACTCTTCACGATCCAAGATACGCAACTTCCTCCTCAAGGAAGCTTCTCAAAGGCTGGCAACTTGGCCGTGATCCCAGCTGTTGAGTCGCACATGTTACCGCTGATGCAGGATGGTCCCCACTCTTGGCTCCGCATGCGGCTGCTGAGTCATGCATGTAGTAGCTGATGCAGCTGCTGAGTCGTGCATGTGGTAGTTGATGCAATGCTAAGTCGTGCATGCACCACCTGAAGCAGGGTGGTCCCCGCTCCAAAATGTCACTTACTTCGGTAACAGACAGCTGCTTAGGCTTGACTCCGCCATGGTTGAGGCAGCCATCGTGCCCCCACGTCCGTTCTTGGTCAATTTTCAGCCCTAGAACTTCCTTGTTACACTCCCATGGCGTCCTCGCAGCTGGAACACCATTTCTTGGTGCTTGTCATCGTTGTGGCTGGATTTTGTGCTGCCATCGATTGGGTGGGTCGCCCTGTTTGGGGTGCCCGATTTTAGCCCTCGCTGCTTCCGAGCGTTACCCTTGGCCTCTCGCCTTTTTTTTCTTTTTCTCTCGCAGCCTGTTGGCTGTGTCGAGCCGAGCTCTTTGCTTGCTTGCTCGCTGCTTTCACGTGGCCCTCTGCCACCGCCTGTCGCTTGAGGGACAGACTTCGGCCCAACCGTTTTTGTCCCCCGGCTGGTTCTCTTGAGCGGAGGCATCGCGTGAGGCGTTGCTCGCTGCTCGCTGGCCAGCCTCCCTGCCGTCACGATAGGGGTTTCGCGCTAGCCTGCTGTCGCGGCAGGGCCTTGCCGCGACCTTCGTTGCCGTCGCAGCAGGCCTTTGGCCCAACTTGCCATCGTGGCGAGCTGGTGCGACATCCATCGTGGATGTGGCTCCCCTCCCCCTTGCTCAACGTGGCTCCTCTCAGCCCCTGGTTTTCTCGCTCCATCGAGCTTCATTTTTTTTTTTTGGTCGCGCTGTTCTGCTCGCACACCACCGCGCACCACAAATTGACCTGGAGCTTCGTTCCGCAACCAAAGTGTTTGCCTCATACCAGCCGCTTTCTGCTTCCGCGACGCTGCTCTCCCCTTATATTTTCTTGTTTCAGGTGGCGATGTCAATCACATTTTTCCACCGTCAGCGGTCATTTACATTTTGTTCAAAAATGGTGTGACGGGAGCTGCTGCGACGAGGGCATAAGCAGTTGCCTATTGGAACTCGTTGTTGCTTCTCTAGCTGCTGCCATTGCTTTGCTGTTGCACTGGATGTTGCTTCAATCGCAGATGAAGGAGGGTCCATAGTGGCAAGAAGTAAACTCGCCCTCTAGAGGAGGAAACCCAAACTGTGTTCTGGCTTCTGCCGAATCGAAATCTGACTTTTGGCAGTTTCTTTTTTGTTTCTTGTTTAATCCACCAGACAGCCTGTAGTAGACATGGGACATATCCCACTTTTTTGCTACTGATCTGCTTTTGCGATTACTGCTAGTACTGGTGGTCGTTGCTTCCACCATCGAGAAGGCACTGCAAACTTGGTGTCATTATAGCCTTGATCCCCATGACGGACAAGCTTGGCCACGTAGCTCGTAATCATGACAAGCTACTCCGAGGTCGTTCCTGGAGCATGGATTCCTTGCCTTCACTCTGATAGCTGCTCCACCTGCTGCACTACTGCTTCAGCTCCTGTTGTGGGATCAGTTGCTGCTGAGCAGGCTGTTTGTAGAGTGTGACTTGCGGTCGTGAGGAGCGAACTTGCCCCTCCACCTACTTTTGCCTTCAGGTGAAAATTCGAGGACGTGGTCCTCGCCTGCTTTAGAAGTCCGAATAGCGCCTGATTTTTTCTTTCATGCTTCTTTCTCCACCTACAACCTTAGTAGGATTTTGAAATGGAACAAAACTGCTCCCTTTATACATGCCACCTGACTTGGTGGGCTTACTGCCTCCTCCTGCCGCCGTGGCAGGATTTTGCCACGCAGGACCACTGCTCTGTTTTTGCACACCACCTTACACTAGGTGGGCTTATTGCATTCACCTACCACCCCGACAGGAGTTTGACATGGAGCTCAACTGATCCATATGTGCATGCCACCTGACACAAGGTGGGCTTACTACGTCCACTTGCTACTCCGGCAAGATTTTGTCTGCTTCTCAGCTCGCTGCATTGTGGGCTGCTTCAAGGTTTGTCAAACGCCTTCACTCCACCTTCCCCTCACTTCAAGATCTCCTTTGTTGTTTCTTCAGCAAAGTGAGCTGCTGTTGGCGGATTGTGCTGCTGGCAATGTCACGGCTGCTCCTGTTGAAGTTGATGTCCACGTTACGACCAACTGCTACGTCGAGCTCCTAACCCTTCTTTCTGTTTTGGAGCCCCCCTTTCTTTTTCTCCTTCTTCTTCTTCTTCCGCGGGAGCCCGCTTCGTGTCATAGAACGGGCTTTGCGGTTGCAAGAAGCACATGTCAGAATGTTGGCGAGCGTCCCTGCCTTGGTGCGCTCGTCACTGCTGCGTCAATGGTAGTGAGCTGCCTCGGAGCTGCCACCATGTTGCTTCCTTTTTCATCAACATTGTGTTGATACACTTACAGCTTGTAAGCTCATTATGTGAGCAGCAGTGATGCAGCACTTGCTGTATCATTCTTACTCTTACAGGTCATAGGTTGGCTTCTGCTTGGCCTCCTGCTGCATTGGCAGTGCATGCTGCTGTCGCGTTGGGTCCGTACAAGCTGATGAAGAGTCATCTTGTGACGTGCTTTCAGTCTCATGTGAACATCTGTCCGCTGCTAAAGACACATCCACCTGAGCTTCTCTGCTACACTGTCAGCATTCAACTGCTTGGTTGTCTTCTGTTGGATGGAGCCTGAGAACTCCGTCTGGGATGCGGAGCCGTTGTCCGGTTTGTTGGTCAGCTTGTGGACGTTTGGCAAGGCGTCCAACCCTGTGACTACTAGTGCCGACACTTCTCTCTCAAGTAGGAACTCTTGTTACAACTGCTACTTACTGCGTTCAGGCTGCTGATGACACTCTGGTTCCTTCCTCACCACTCCACCCTCCCTGAGCTTCTACAAGACAGCTGTTTGCCTTGGCTCTCTGGCAACCTGGGTTGTTGCCAATGGCATCCCTGCTTGTGATTCACAAAGCAGTGCATTGAGTGTTTCCGACCCTCGTGACATCGTCACGTGGGTGTTTATGAAGTACCGGTGCTTGTCGTCAGCTGCTACTTGTGGCTTTTGAAAGCCTGGTGGCACCGTTGCATGCTTTGATTGTTGCAATGGTGCCGTTGTGGATGCTTCAAGGGACACCACAAGGGTGTGCACACTTCTTCTATGAGCAGATGATGCTAACTTTGTCTGCTGACTACAGACGGGCTCTGGTATGTCTTGAGAAGAACTAAGCTCCGGCAGATGTGCAAATGGCTGATGTGACGCTGATGAAGCCTTAATTAGATACAAGGCCTCATTCTATTGCTGGATTTGCGCCACTTCACCTTCAAGTTCAAGTGTGTGGACAGCTAGTACCTCACAGGTATGCTGCTCCCGTTGACAAACATGTTACTACTTGCTAATCTGCTACCGTTGCTCTATGCTTTCATGGATGAAAGCTTTCTCTCCAGCTGTCTCATGCTGACCTGTATCAAGAAATGGTGGTACAAATGCCATGGATGGCACCTTTGTGACAGCGTGGTGTGGCTGAACCACGCAGAGCTGTGTCATGCCTGACATTGCAGATCGTATCACTAGCATTTGCACTAGCATGAGAGCTTGTGGCATAAACTGTGCCACATCTGCCTGCTGGACTATTGCAGTTGGTGATGATGTTGGTTGTGCCAGTTGAAGCTGATGCTGAAGATGCACCTGCTGCTGAATCTATGACAATTGCTGGTGAAGCTTTGGACAGTGAGCTTTGAAACTCGTGTCAATCGATTGCTCCCGCAAGACTCCATTTGCACGCACGTTGTCTCGGTGTGCCCTTGTCTGAAGCGCCTCCTCTCTTGAGCGCTTCTTCGCCTCAGCTACTGCTTGCTCTCTCCTTGGACCACATCCTTGGTCCATGCACAATCTTGGTGCTGACAGGCCATTCAACTGTTGAGAGTCCATGTGTAGGCCATTCAGCTTGTTGCTTCTTGCTGGCGGCACGGATCTGCTGCTCTAATTGCATGTTGAGCATGCCCAGACGTCCTTGTGCTCTGATACCATGTTGGGTTTTTGGAGCCTGTAGTGACAAGGTCATCGTGTGCTCTGATGTAGCAAGGGGGTCTTGTTGCTGTCAAGGATCTATGTGCTCAGGAAGCAAGCCCTGTACTCCAATGTGCAGGAGAAGAAGACATGGATTGAACTTGTAACTGAAAAAGACCATCAAGCACAAGTATGGTACAGGGAAACAGTAGCAAAACACATCCCAGCTCAATGCTATGACATAACCTGCCCCATCCAAGGGCACTCCACGGGTTATCGTTGCAAGGGTCTCAGCACGGTCACCATGCTTTCAGGTGAAATGGCCTCTAGGTTTTCAGGGCAGCCTCCTTTCCACGCTGGCAGCGACTACAAGACTTACTGGGTCGTCAGAGGACTTCTGAACCTCCTAACCAAGCTCGTAGAGTACTGCCAGGCTTACTAGGTTGACAGAGGGGAACTCCAACTGAGTCCTTCCAGACTCGATCAGCAGTACACAGGCAAAGCTGATGCTAGACACTTACTCTGGGCTCAACGCCTAGACACAGCTCCTTCCTCGGAGATGAACAACATCCAGAGAGGCAGCTCTAGAAAGACTACTCTTGAATCTTGGACGTAGTCTGGCCACCTCTTCTAGGTAGTCAGGCCTTCAGGTAGTGAGGGGCATCCACCAACCCAGGCTGGCAGAAGGCTGCCAGGCTGACGTGGGTCTTTAGGTGAGAGAGCATCTGTAGAGTCCTGGTCTGAGGCGTTGTGTGGAAAAGAAGGACTACTGGTGCAAGTGGTAGAGTTGATGGAGTTACTCTTGAAGTTGTGTTGGAGTTGTTGGAGTTGTTGGAGTTAGTGGACTGACTGCGTCCAGTCTGCTTTTATACTGGGATCCTGGCAAGTTGACCAACTACTCTGTGCTTGAAGGAAACTTCTTGCTGCAAGATCGTAGCTTCCTCCTCAAGGAATCTTCCCGGTCCAAGGCACGCAGCTTCCTCCTCAAAGAATCTTCCTGAAGGCGGGCAACTTGGCCGTGGTCCGAGCTGTTGAGCCGTGCATGTTACCGCTGATGCAAGGTAGTCCCTACTCTTGGCTCCGCATGGAGCTGCTGATTCGTGCATGTATTAGCTGATGCACCTGCTGATTTGTGCTTATGGTTGTTGATGCAATGCTAAGTTGTGCATACGCCACCTGATGCAGAGTGGTCCTCACTCCAAAGCTTTGCTTGCATGTGCTAATGCAAGAGGTCCAAACAGTCCAGTCAGGTGTAGCCCCACAGTGACTAGTATGGGCCAAGTACCCAGCAGTGCTTGCTTGCACTGCGCAGCTGCTGATCAAGCTGGGCCAGCAGGCATGCAGAGCCCTGCTGCGAATGCAACAAAAAAAAGGACAGGCTCCTTTTCCCCCGTGGACTTGGATGCCAGAATTCAATAAGGCATGTACATCAGAAATTCTCGGCCAAGCCGCACCCGGGTTTTTATGGATAAAAATCCGTAATCTCGCGTATAGACCTCCAATTGTCAATCTGACTACGCCATGTCAAAGCTCTCGCTCTGCGCAGTTACCGCTCACTCCAAGAGGGTCTTTGGCGTGCGAGCCAAGCAATACATGCGAGGTTACGTCGTGGGTGGCTGCTTCAAGAAAATCCCTCAAGATGTCGGTGGGTGCTTAAAAAATCAAGGTGCAGTTTTTACAATTGTTATTTAATTTGGTATTTATGAGCTTAAAATTTTATCTTCATAGGTTATTTGACTTGCAACGTATTCAGAAAACAGGTTCGGTCACAAAAAGTACTTGTGATAAGTAGCCCCAATCTCCGTGGGGTCGTTCCTCATTTTTTTTACTGATGATTTACAAAGCCAAAATCTAGTCTCCAACTTACAGATCTTTGACCTTTCCTAGTCCAAAAAATTTTTTGGGGAAGAAATCAAGGTCTAAGGCACACTATGGAAACATTGTACACAAAAACCAAAGCTAAAGATGGGTTTAGCTGATGAAAACGTTTTGACGCATGAAAAAGATTCATGCTTGAATTTACGTGCTTCTTCAAGGAGAAAGCAATGAAGATGAGAATGAATATCAACGGGAACTATCAATGATTGTGTACATTTAAGTTAAATGTACAAGGAATAGTTTAGAAATTTTTTTAAACAAAAACATTTTCCCATACCATTTCTATACATAACAATATGTGGAATAACATGACATGACATGTCACTCAAACTAAAATTTATATGCCTTCATAAGGCAAAAAAAACAAATCGTTTTAAAGTAATGGGCAAAACCATATGTTACAATTTTGCAAAAAGTATAGTATCCATTCCAGTGTTGTATCCAAAATGAATAAAATTTGAATTTTTTTCTTATGTTGATAAAGATTAAGAGGGATAATTCATCTGGAGCCCCTTGCTAAAGGAATGAAATCTTGTTGTTTGGCATGTAAATCAGAATATTATTGTTACAAAGTTTGGATACATGATGGAAATTTCATCTTTGAGGAAGGTGTACAGTAAATCATTTATTTTTAGAATAGTTTCACCATGCATGAAAACTTTTATGAGGATGAAAACATGATTTTAATATCCTAAAATATGCAATTGAGTTTCACTTTATGTTGTTGAAATCCTTGCAGATAGTTCTTCATGAAACAAACTAGAAGTTTGAGATATCATACATTGAGAGTTTTGAAAGGAATAAATCATCCATAAGCCTTTCTCAACGATAGAAAGTTCATCATTAATGCAAAATTTATACCTATGATTTTGTTCTTCCTACCCAAAATCACACATTTTCCATCCTTAAGAAAGGGTTATGAACACTGTCTCCATTTTAACGTTTGTATGAGCATGAACAAACTATTTAAATTTGATTCATGTTGTATACATGGGAAAAACAAATGACTATGATAACTGTTTGTCGATTAATGCATCATTACATGACTTTTTGTTGTCATGGAGTCATGAAATATTATGTCTAAGTGAAATGTCATGTCATGTTTATTCCATTAACAGTTATGTACATGAATTGAATTGGAAACATGTATATTACTGAGTTCGGATTTTTTTTTTACAATTACCCTTGAATTTACATAATCATGAAAACTACCCCTGGATTCATAATGAGATCTCAAATAGTTTTCATTATCATGTTCATTATTTTTCTCCCTAAAGATCCATACACATTTGTGCATGAATTTTTATTCTTTATGGCGTAACGTTTTTTTAGCTGGATCAATACTGAGCATTAGCTTTTGTGCAAAATGTTTCCGTAGTATGCTTTAGACTTATCATGCTTCCCCAAAACATATCCGGACTAGGATGGATCGAATCTTTAAGTTAGAGACTAAAACAAAGATTTATAAACCGTCAGTGTCAAGATGAGGAATGACCCCGCAATGTTCGGGCCTAGTTGCTACAAATATGTTTTGTGAAGGACCCGCTTTGTTAATATGTTAGAACTTGAATCAACTAAGGCAATAAAATTTTAAATTTGTTCCTAACATTTTTTGACCCCTCTGCATAATTCCAGCGATGTCGACAAGTTGACCAAACGATATCAAAATCGACATATTTCACAGTACTTCTGTCAGCCCTCATGGGAAGTGGTGGAAGTAGTCATCATCTTCTTGAACAAAACATTTGATGTCCATCCAACTGGCCAAAATACCCTCAACCGATTGATGTTAAAATCTTCAGGTCGTCATACGTTGGGCCACAAATGTAAGGACAAAAGTATCCAGTCATAGAGTTAAGAGACTTGGGTTTGCAACATTGTAACACTTCACCCCCTTTTAGGTTTGACTTCCTGGCGCGTTAGAAAACATGGGCCAGAGAGGACAATAGTAGCCGTCGATCAGGTGATTGACATCTTGGGGTTTTTTGTAGGGCTCCTCGTTTCTGTGAGCGACGTCATAGCCGTGCCAATTAACCACATACTCTGTCATTTTTCCATGGTGTCAATGCCTGGTGATTTGAAATCCCGTAACCGCATCCACTTGAACAGGAGGTGGTGGTGCAACGTCTCTACTGGGGAAGTGCGTGTTGGGGTCCCGGTAGTACTTGAGCTTGTTGATGTGGAAGAAAGCGTGAATTGCCATGCTTTTAGGCAGGCAAAGCCAAGCAACCATAGGGTTTACATTTTGTTGATCTCAAATAGTCATAACAAGTGGAATTTAAGCCTTAAAAAGCCCTGTCCTTGGCTTTTGATGTTCATGAAGCTGAGTAGGGCACAATTGCTAGCGTTGAACTCGCCATTGTTGTAATGGCGGTTGGTTGCTCGCTTGATATGTGCTAATGTCTTCACAAGGGTTTGCTGCATTTCCTCCAAAACGCTTGAGAGTTCCTTGTGGTGGATATTGACCATGGGATTGTTGCTTTGGCTGTACATTCCTGCGGGTGTGGTGGGAAGTTTGCAGTAAACCTTTTGGAACAAAATGTTACCTGTTGCAGTGGAAGTAGCAGAGTTATCTGCGAGTTCAGCGGTGAATAGCTTGGCTTCCTAATCACTGTCGTGTGAATTCCATAAACTGTGGATAGGTTTTTTTAGTGTCTGGTTATTCCAGTCTATTTTCTCGTCAGTCTGAGACAATGCTGACAACTTAATCTGACTATCGTAACGGATCATAAAATTGCACCAAAAACGGCTAGTGAATTGGTGATCTCTATCGGTGATCATGGTACATCGCACGAAGTACAACCGTGCAATCTGATTAAGGAACATTCATGTTTATCCTTCTATTGTGACCGTCATTTTCCTTGAGATGAAGTGCGATATTTTAGATATCTTTCCACCACCATGAGAATGGCATCAAAACCCTCGGACGTAGTGGGAAGTCCCAACAAATTCCATGTTGATGTCGATCCACACCTTCGTCTAAAGAGAAAGAGGTTAAAGTAGACTTGGAGGCCTTGTGTGTCAAGATTTTTGCCGCTTACAAGTGTTGCATGATTTGCAGAAAGCTGACACGTGGGTCTGCATCTCTTCCAACCAATTACATTTTGACAGCTTCTTGAGTATGTTTTTCTTGCCGAAGTGTTCGCCTAGATCGGTATCGTGGTATTCCTCCTTGTTTGGGAAAATGATGACTTGGTGAGTAGTCTGTTGTCGGTAGTAGGGGTCCTTGAGCCAAAACTTTGTTTTTCGTACCTGTCACACTCCTCTTAGCCTCACGATTACAGCCTCATGAGGTGCGGGTCATGTTCCACAAATAACATGTTGATCTCTGCCATCACATCTGGTCACCAACTGAGGGCATTTGCTGGATCCATTTTTGGTACTCGATGTTGTGGTCAAAGTTGGACTTGAGGAACTCCATCCATTGAGTTCATTGACGGATCAGATTTGGCCGGGTCTTGAGACATGTAAAACATGATGGATGGTGCGAATGATATACCATCATCATTCTAAGTAGCAACGCCATATCTTAAGCATGTACACCATTGCGAGCATCTCTTTTTCATGCACCGCCTAGTTGAGCTTCCGCCCGCGTATTTTTCTCAGAATAAACAAGATCGGTTGTTCTCCAGCACCATTGTTTTGGAAAAGAACAGCTACAATCACTACATTTTATGCGTTGGTGGCCATAATGTATCTCACCATGATATCTGCCAATTGTAAGGCTGGCACATAGGTCAGATCGTTTCTCAAAGAGTTGAATTCTCCTTATGCGCTATCCCTCCAATTCTACTTGGTGGTTTTGGGGGAAAGAGGCACTGGCACTCGAGTACAAATCAACTTTAGTGGTATAGAAGCTAAAAAATACTTTGAAGTCCTGAACACTTGTCAGTGTTGGAAAATCCGTAACGGCATCAACCTTCATTGGATCCAAGTTGATCTGTCCATCGGCGATAATGTGGCCAAAAACCTCAATCCAATGGTGACCCAACATGCATGTATACGGTTATCAAAAAAATTTATCTCTCTGTAACATCTCAAGAACCTTTCAAACATGTCCATTGTGCTCCTCCGGGATGTGGCTCTAAACTAGGATGTCGTTAAGATATACGATGACAAAGTCATCGAGGTGCGGGTGAATTTCTTTTTCATTGCCACCATGATTGTTGTGGGGTTGTTTGTGAGTCCAAAGAGCATGAACATGAGCCCAAAGTTCTCACATCTAGTATGGAATATTGTCTTATCGATGTCTTGATCACATCCGCGGATCTAATGATATCCATTACGTAGGTAATTTTTGGTGAAATTTTGCACCTTACAGAGTTGGTAAAAAACCGACTGCTCACGGGAGAGGGTACCTATTCTTGATGGTGATTTTGTTCAAGGAGCGGTAATCCAAACACATTCCCATATCTCTGGTTTTTTTTTTCATGGAGAGTAGAGGTGCTGCATGTGGTTACATGGAAGGCCTGATGAACCCTTAACAGAGCATCTCATCGAGTTGCTTGTTGAACTTTTTCAGCTTGTGACCACTCATCCGATAGGTCCTTTGGTCTCTTATTGTACTTTATGTCTATCTCATGAAGTGTGGAAAGCCCACTTGGAACAAAGAATGAAGCAACATAGCCTACAATGGACACCTCAAGTGCACTGTAGAAGTCATTTGCAACAAGGGCATATCCAACAGCTGAGCTCGGATGGAAAACACTTGCAGCATGACCAAGTGCGTCGAGGCTGGTAGGTCTGGAACATGACCTATTCACCGAAGATGATGCAGTAGAGCGTATTTGATTCTATGAGGACTGAGTGACAAAACACAGAGGGCGGAGTAGAGTCTACCTCCACGTGTGTATGGTTAAGGAGTGGCAAAAGGTGCCAAAGACAAAGGATGCAACTCTATGATTTTAGCATGTGTAGCAATGGGCAACTCTGTGGCTATAGGTGAGCCAGAGGACAAGTGTGATATTGACTGCATTGGGTCACAAGTGGGTGCAGACGCTGACAAAGAGACTATTGGCAACGAGTGAGGAGGAGAGGCAGATGCAGAGCTAGAAGAGTAGTGTGAATCACCTTTGATGGAGTTCACTGGTATGGACTGTGGAGAGGAATGTGAAGAGGACTGTTGAGATGATTATGGAGATGGCTGTGAAGAGGACAAGGAGTCTGTAACTTACGTAGAAGGAGTAATCCTAAGTTTGAAGGCAGAAAAGGACCCACCCCCCCCCCCCTCCCCCCCAAGTTGAAGGAGCGAGGCAAGAGAGATAGCTGGGACGACCTGGGATAGGTTAGGAACAAAGAAATCTTCAAAGAAGAGAGCGTCACGATACTTGATGATGTGACAACGGTCTGAATTCCACATGCACCAAGCCTTGGACAAGGGAAAGATATCAAGGAAGGTGCAGAGGTGAGCACAAAGACTGAGTTGACCATAAAGAATATCATCTGGCAGTGGAACAGCAATGACACAATCCTAGACACATGAAAGTCACAAGTTAGCATGTCAACCATACCAGCGCTTGACGGGAGTGATGTGACCGGGAAGTGGACTGTGAGGGATACGGTTCCAGACCACATTTGTAAGCCGGACAGTGCCAGTTGCACTGATCACGGCTTGAGGCTACGGGAATTTACAAGAAAAACTGTATGAGATTGACCCAAGAACGGGGTCGGTGCACCAAGAATTGAGGAAGTTACGCCCGGTCAAAGGTTGGACCGCCGAGTGGAAAACAGGTGACGTGAATTCATCCCCAAGGACCAAGGTTTGACCCTCGGAAGACCCAGCAAGGCCGATGTGCATCTTGGGGCCCAGTTAGTCAATGAATCAAGTATCGTTGGGGGCCAAGGGCACTTCAGAATGACACCCCACTGTGTTATCTCCAGACAGGGCGCTTCGGGTGGCCGTCACCGTTGCTAGTGGTGCTGCTAGCGGCAGATTGTTGTGGTTCACGGAAGCAGCTATGTCTCGGCCGTTCTTCCATGGAATGATGTGATTCTTGGAGCTTTGGAAACCTGGCAAAATGAGCTATGCAATGGTGAGGTAACAATGCTTATCACTGGCCTTACAGAGCCATTCCACATGCACCAACCTGGCTTGACAACCTTGACTTGCCTAGGATGTGTCATCATGTACATATAGTCTTGTATGTTGACACTCAAACAACAGTTACAGTTTACTCCCACTGTGCCACACGTGTTCCCGTGCTCCCCCAAGACACCCCTATTTTTTCTGTGTTCCCGGAAAGGTGTGCACAGGTCTCCCTTCCACCACTGTTTCCACCGGTACTGTAAGCCATCTGGTTGAGACTAACACACATCACCCGGTTTATACTTCGTATCAGAGCCACCCTTGGTTCAGGAGAACAATCACCTACGTGGAAACCTCTCCCGGTCAGAGTAGACTAGCACGCATCTCTTCTCTTCGGTGGATCCATGCCCAACGCCAACCACATACTTGAGTGACGATGCGGTAACCAGAGGACCCGTTGTGGAAGAAGTTACATTGGATGTAAAGATGACTTCATCCGACATGTTTTTCATGGATGCAGTATTTCAATCCTAAGGAAACGTCACAACAGTCGTAGCATTCCAGAAGTTGCATGCCAACATGCATGCCAAGATCGAGAAGCAAAAACGTATCTCAATCAAGAGCTTGCAAAGCTTCTAATGACAACCCTAGTGGCAGTTGCAACGGCAAACGGAACTATAGTGGGCGTCCCGAGCCCGCCAAAGCTGGTGCCACTTTATCCATCGAGGAAGGACGGGCAAGTCCCACATGCTTGGATGCTTACACTAGAGATATACTTCTCCGCAATCAACGTGGATGCCTCAAGGTACGAGGTGCACCGCGACTATGCCGTCACCCTGCTGAGAGGGAAATCATTGGATTGGTGGGCCGATGTGATGCTGTTTGATCCATATGGCAGTGAAGGAGCGATGGTCACCGGCATTGCGACGACGACCGGAATCTCATTCCCATCAGTTCTAACCTGCAGCAGTGGTGATCCAACCCTCAAATGGCCAACCTCGTGGAAGGAATTCATGGAGTTGTTCATCAAGCACTTCATTGTAAGTGACGCGAGGAACAACGCACGTGCCAAGATACATTGGCTTCGCCAAACTGGTGGTGTTGCCAAAATCAACTTGCAGGTTTCCTCAGATTGCCACCAATTATGGCTTAGAATCCCATGAATTGTGCTTCTACTACAGCAACAACCTCAAGAATGAAACTTGCGCTGTGACGGTAAAGCACGACCTCAACGACGACCTGCCGGGGATGATCCCAGTAGCAGAGCGGTATGACTCGTGCGTACAATAGGCTCATGCCAACAGCCACAACTCTATTGATGGTGGTTACGGAAAGCGGGCCAAGAGAAGTTTCTCGTCCATGAATATTGGAGTGTTGTAACAAAGCAAGTGCTACAATTGTGGCAAGCCTGGCCATATTGTGCGTGATTGTCAGAGTCCAAAGAAGGGCAAAGACAACGGCAAGTGACAAGGGAAGGGGAAGCAAGCCACAAAGGAAGCAGAGAAAGCAACAAAGGAGTCCGGAAAGGAGAACAGCCGGGAGTAGATGGCGTTACTCCTGGCTCCTCTCAGCCCAAACCGCCACTTGACCGCCCACCTAAGCGCCTTGTGGAATTTAAGGGGGTTTCCCGAGGTCAAGGTATGGGATGTAGGGTATGAGGAAGAGCAGCCGCCACTTCTCTTAGAAGTGCGAGTGAAAGGCGTCAAGGGGAAGGCGGAGGATTTGCTAGAATGTGGTGTGAGCTAAAGTTTCGTGGACATAGAGTGTGCTCAAAAGTGGGCTCTTCTGCTCATGAGCAGGAAGCGGAATGCTAACCAAGTTGACGGCACAATTGAAGTGGCGTACCTTACCCGTCCCCTCTCCATTCGCATGGGGAAGCTTCGCACAAGGACCATATACCGGATGTGCCCGATGAAGGATTAGGATATGATCCTCGGTTGTGACTTCCTCCATAAGTACAACCCCGTCGTCAATCGGGAGGCATGTACCGTCTCAGTTAAGCTCAAAGACAAGGATTATCCACCACCTACGTTGTCCAAGGAAGAGGCCACGGAGGATAAGACTTGCGGGGATGAAGTGTTGCAACATTTGGCGCCTTGCGAGGAGGAATCAGTGTTGATACTGAGGTGGTTGCAGCTCAAGCGTGCGATTCAATAAAAGGAATAGGTTTTTCTGGCGCTTGTGCGAGATGTGGAGGAAAATTTTGACAACCCAGAGGACGTGACACCCACTGTGGCACAAGAGACAACTTGTGAGCAGCTGGGGGTCCAAGGCAAGATTGCTGTGGTGTCCAAGGGGCTTCAAAAGGTGTGTACAGAATTCAAGGAAGTGTTCCCCGAAACCCTCCTCACGGGTGTGCCACACAAGCAGGACATGGACCATTGCATCAACATCAAACCTAGTGTGCGCCCGCCTTTTTGTACAATGNCGCTTGTGCGAGATGTGGAGGAAAATTTTGACAACCCAGAGGACGTGACACCCACTGTGGCACAAGAGACAACTTGTGAGCAGCTGGGGGTCCAAGGCAAGATTGCTGTGGTGTCCAAGGGGCTTCAAAAGGTGTGTACAGAATTCAAGGAAGTGTTCCCCGAAACCCTCCTCACGGGTGTGCCACACAAGCAGGACATGGACCATTGCATCAACATCAAACCTAGTGTGCGCCCGCCTTTTTGTACAATGTATCGCATGAGTGACACACAGCTGCAGGAGCTCAAGAAGAGGCTAAACGAGATGAAGGAGTAGGGGTTCTTCTGTTCTTCCTCGTACCCTTTGCTACACCTGTCATGTTTGTACAGAAAAAGACGGGGGAGATGCGCATGTGCGTGGACTACCAGGGGTTGAACGAGGTGACCATGAAGAGTCAGTACCCGCTTCTATGAGCCAAGGAGCCCTTTGATCAGTTCCGTGCGGCTCACTTCTTTAGAAAGATCAACCTCCGATCCTACTACCACCAGATATGCATAACAGCAGAAGATGTAGAAAAGACGGTCTTCTGCACCCGTTTCGGTCACTTCGAGTTCCTCGTGATGACTTTTGGGTTGACCAATGCACCGGCCATCTTCATTGCGGTGATGAAAAACATCTTCAGGCCATACTTGGATGACTTATTTGTGGTGTACCTTGACAAAATCTTGGTGTATAGAGGAAGGCGGGGGAGAATGAGGAGGATGTGAAGAAACTCCTTGAGATTTTGAGAATGGAGAATTTTTTGCAAAGATCTCTAAATCGTGATTTTGTGGTGGAAAAGTTGATTTTTTTGGATTAATAATTGGCAAGGGACAGATTGACATAGATCCTCACAAGGTGTCGGCCATGCAAGAGTGGCCCAAGTTGCGTAGTGTACATGATGTGCAAGTGTTCCTTGGTTTTTTCAACTACTACTGCATGTTTATTCTTGGCTATGTGGGAGTGTCAGTACCACTTTCCAGTCTCAATTGCAAGGATTGTGTGTGGAGTTAGAAGATTAGAAAACAAGAAGCCTTTGAGAATCTCAAAAGGGCTCTAACCTCCATGACGGCCTTGTACTTGGCCGATAGTGGCCGTGAGTGTAAAATGGCGATCGATGCATTGGACCTGGCAATTGGTGGGATCCTTTTGTAGGACTTTGGCAACAAGTCACAGCTGGTTGTCTAGTAGTCGTGCAAGTTGCATGGGGCAGAGGTGAACTACACCATCCATGACAAGGAGATGCTCGCCGTGGCCGCAGCCTTCAATAACTCGTAGTGCTACCTTGAGGAACGGAAATGCACGGTCCACACTGACCACTACGTGTTGTAGTATTTCAAGACGCAGTCAAACCAGAATTGGCAGCAAGCTCATTGATTGGAGTCCCTTGATTCACACTTTGAGACCGTGACAAGACCGTGTACCGGCCGGGTTGCATCAACCCAGCCGACACACTCTCACGACGACCCGAACTGATGATGGGGGTCGTGTCTCTCACCATCCACGAGGATGCCTTCCTTGTGAAGCTCTTCACGGAGGGATATGAGGCGCATGGGGAATATGATTCTTGAAGATATTTCTTCTAGACGTCGCCTTGGCGACGGTGCAAGGCATAGCAAGTGATGGTTCCCCCGGTACCGGTGCTTCAGCAAATGATTTTGGAGGATGTCCATGACAATAGTCCAAGCGGTCACTTCTCCGCCGACAAGACATTGAAGACGGTGGCTCGCGTTTTTTGGTGGCCCACCATGTCGTCGGAGGTGGCTGAATTCTGCCGGAGTTGTGACGTGTTCCAACGCCACAAGGCACGAAGGGCAAGGACCCCTGGTCTCCTCCAAACCTCGCCCATCCTCGAGCAGCCGTGGCAAGACATCTCCATGGACTTCATTACGGGCTTGCCGGAGACAACAGCATGTCACAAGGCGGTATTGGTGGTAGTGGATAACTTCAGCAAGATATCGCATTTCGTCGCGACACGTGATATGGTGAGGCACCGCTTGGCTGTTCCTTGAGCACATGGTGCGCCTCCATGGAATCCCGTGGTCTATTGTGAGCGACCATGACCCGTGCTTCACGAGCAAGTTCTTGCTAGAACTCATGGAGCGGTACGGTGGCAAGGTGTAGCTGTCGGCCAGTTTTTACCCCCAAACTGAGGGACAGACAGAGCGGAAAAACCAGACGCTGGAGCAGCTCCTCTGTACAATGGGTGATCTGCTTGAGACGATGTGGGACCAGCAGTTGCCGGTCGCTGAACGGGCATAAAACTCCGCCACGTCCGCCTCCACCGGCGAGGTGCCATTTGAGATTATGAATGAGACAGTGCCCACAACGCCCCTCAGTTTACACTTCACAAGCAGCCTACACATTGTGGAGTCTCTTGTACTTGACTTCAAGCTGATTTTGACGGCAACGTAGCAATGCTGCACTTGCGTAGGCACAAGAGCAGAAAAAACCGCAAGCAGACTACAGACACGCAGACACAATGGTCAAGGTCGGTGATTGCGTGCTTCTCAACAGCGCGCACGTCAAGTCGCGGGATCCGCTAAAAAAAGTTGAAACCTCGGTCGCTTGGTCCGTTCAAGGTGCTGGAAACACGGACACTCGTGGTGGCACGGTTGACTCTTCCACCTTCCATGCCAGTCCACAAAGTGTTCCACGTATCCAAGCTCAAGCTCTACCATGATCCGGCTGAGAATTTTCCTGGCCGCACTTCTGAGCCTATCCCTCCGGTGGTAATCGAGGGCGAGCAAGCGTTTGAGGTGGAGGCCATCAATAACCACCGCTGTCGTGGCTACGGATGGGGGTACCTGGTCAAGTGGAAGAGCCACAATGTGGCCCACAACTCATGGGAGCCTGTCGGCAACATGAACGTTGGCGGGGTGAATTCCATCCTCTGAAATAAACAAGAGAAAACCATAGACACGTGGACAGATGTTACAATACTACAGAGTGCGGTAGTGGAGGCCGCTACTACAGATTCCATCGCGTCAGCTGCAGCAGAAAATTGAGTAGCAACATTGACTGCTACTGCTCCAAGGGGCCCCTGATCCACCTTGGCAGTAGTGTATGCGTCAACAACCCTGCCGGCAGCTCTGCTAGAAGGTACACGGGATACTCATGTTGTGGGACAAAATTTGGAGGTAATAATTGCACTGGAGACCACAGCCGCCTCCAGAACAGAGTGGATGTCATCTAGAGAAGATATAGCTAACTCTGACCCAGCAGCAATAAGACAAGGATGAGAGCGGCATGTAGACGACCGTCATGTGGCGGCTGCAGCTGGTTGCGCTTCTCCACCAGGAGGGGCACATGAACTATGTACACCAGTTTTATGGGCAATGGGTGAGCATACAGGTGATTGGTGATCAGATGCGTTGATCTCTCAGAGGCACCGTGGCTGGGACATCATGTGGTGTAGGTGTGTTGTCCAATGCCGACAGGCAATGTGCCTTGGCCTCTTGCTTGTACCACTCTGCAGTGTCAAAGTCCTTGCGGGGATGGTTTCCTAGATCCTGACGGCGCACGCACGACTAATCCTCTCTTTTCTTTCGCCTTGTATTACGAAACTTTGTCTTTGATGCATCATCGGTCACGAGCCAAGGTAGGCAACGTCGTCATGGCTCAGTGTTCAGTGGAGAAGCCAGGGTGCTCGTGACTCAGTTGCCCCTTGAGGCAGCTGACAAGTTGTATCTGCTGTTGAAGCGGCTGCTAGGAGGTCTGCTGCTGCTAGAGCTAGGTTGAGAATGACTAGAGCAAGCGGGAGTGCCGACTATAGTATAACAATGTGGTAAGGTCGGGTCAGTGACAGAAGCTAAGACATGGTCATAGTGGTTGCAGATGCATTAGATCCATGCACAGGGGTAGGCTGCTCTCTGCCTTAGTTGGTGAGGAGGGCGACCACTGCTATGAACCCCACCTGCTATCAGGCACAGAAATGAAGAGTACACCACCCTGTCATGCCTACTATTGTACATCAGCCTGCAGCTGGTGTTCACACCTTGACCATCCCTTGCATAGATCGAAGTTGTTGTTGCAATTACATAAGGTCGGCTAGAATAATGGACGAGGTGGCGGTAGCAGTGCAGTTTTTGGCACACCGGCAAGGAAGTTACTACGGTAGTAATGTGTTGACACCTTGATCAGCCCTTTTGCAGAACAAAGCTGTTGCTATGACTACGTTGAGGTCAACTACAATGTTGGATGAGGTAGCATTGGTGGAAGCTGCTGCTATACTACGAGGGGATCGTGGTTGCCGAATCAGTACCTGGGCTCCAGGGATGAGAATGTGAGCTGCAAAAGGGGTGCCACTGAGACTGGTTTAGATTGTAATAGATGAGCTGCTGCCAAGGTAGTGCCATAGATGCTGTGATGTGAGTCATACCCGTCTTTCTGTACAACTTAGTATGAGCACTCGGTCGTATCCATGCATGTGCAGATCCCTATCATGGACCCACCTAGCACCGGAGCACCGACGGGTGGTAGCTCCATCCATCACCAGCTAAAAAACAGCTACCATGGTGTCCCAGGTGTTTTCCAGGGTGCTCTGTAGCTTTTTTGAAGTCACTAGAGTTTTCTCAGTGGACTGGCTCTTGAGTCCAATTTGCATGTTTTGTATCATGTGTCCACCGATCAATGCTGGACTTGTGTGTGCAACCAGTTGTAGCGTCTGGCTTTAAGTTTTACATCTCTAGGTTGAGAAGGTGTTGCATTTGGATGCTTGTGTGTAGAGTTACGGCCAAAATAATGGTTTTGGGCCGGTTTTAGGACAAACTAACACTGTTGTGTGCATCACCCGCCGTGAATCGCTGTGAGAATGTTTGCAATGTGATCGTCAATAATCATTCCTCTCAAAATGATTAAGGTATTGGAGATTATGAGACTTTCTGTGCCTCCCTAGCCCAACCCTTGTTGTCTGAGTCACTAAAACTGCTTCCTTGAGCTCATCACTACTCCCCCCAGGCAACATCAGCATTCCTCCTTGTTGGAGGAATGATGACTTGGTGAGTAGATCGTTGTCGGTAGTATGGGTCCTTGAGCCAAAACTTGGTTTGTCGTACCTGTCACACTCCTTGTAGCCTCACAAGAACAGCCTCATGAGGTATGAGTCATGTTCCACAAGATCTGGTCGCCAACTTAGGGAATTCGCTGGATCCATTTTTGGTACTCAATTTTGTGGTCAAACTTGGACTTGAGGAACTCCATCCATCAATTTTGTTGACGGATTGGATTTTTCCAAGACTTGAGATATCTAAAACATACCTCAGCTGCGCATCTTTGCCGCTGGCCGCATCTTCGGCACCCAGCAGCAGCATCTGGAGGTGTTGCTGCACTTGTTCGCGACTCCCTTGCAGCAGCCCTATTCTCCATGATTGCCCACACGCACGGGAAACATCTCATGCACCTCTCTCTTTGCACCACACCTATCGTCCACAGTGAGCTGCCACTGTCTCTCAGTGGGCCGTGCCTCTACACTGTGGAGGCACACTCCACTGCAACGTTCTGCATTCACTCAATCGCTCTCTTGCGTACCGAGAAACCCCCGCTCTCAGGCGGCCCTCCGCCACGGCTGTCAACTGCCTCTGGGCTTGATGAATTCTTCTCCAGTTGCCTCCGCTGTCTTGCAGTAGCCTGCCGCTCCACAACACATCGGGACCCGTGCATCTTCTACCCACAGCACTCAGCAGCAGGCACACATCTTGGCTGCCCTTGCAGCCACAACGACATTCATGCTGGAGTCACCACCTCTTGACGGCCCTCCAGACGAGGAGATTGACTCCCCTTGTACGGCTGCACACTACACCAACCACGGGTGGGAGGATCCTCATCTCTTTGACCCCTATTCACCCACCGAAAACGACACACCTTTGTGGTTTCGCATGCTTAACCCCTCCTATTGGCGTGAGGAACTGGCCAAACTAGACGTGAAGGAGGCAGCTGAATGTGAGGAGGAGATCAATCGAAAAGTGTACACAGTCGACAACCTGCCTCCATCACCGCCCTGTCCCTCGAACATACAACCTCCTACCGATCCACAGTCGTCCAACGCTGCATCGGCTCCCAACCCCACATCTACTCCATCTCCCACGGCAGTTGCATCTACTGGACCGGCGCCAACCCCAGAGGTCCCTGGGTTGATCCCTGTTCTCCCAGTCCATACTGACCCCATCGGCCTGGAGGGTGCCATTCTTGATGCATATGCTGGGGCCGCATCAACCTTTGCAGCCACTGCTCGCACGTGCAGAGCTCCCACTCAAACTGTGGTGGGTCGTGCAGCTGGCGCCTACGCACACGCAGCAGCTTCTCTCACGCTGCTTGCTGCTGCAGCTGCCAGCATTGCCACCCAGGTAATTGCAGCAGCAGCCTTTGTTGCCACTGCCGCATCGTCTGCTGCTGACTCAACTGCAGCCGCCGTCGGTTCTATCCGTGCTACCACAGCAGCTGCAGTTCTGACCCCCACCGGTGCTCCGCGGGAGCTGACACCTCACGTCACCACATGAGTTCTTATAGCATCAGCATCGGCAGCAGTGTCCGGGACCACGGTCACTGGCCTCCGCTGCCTCACCGTGGCAGCCGCAGGATGGGTTACTGTTCGTTTCTCGTCAGCTGCTGTAGTGATGGCTCCCCTCTTCACACTGTTGCCCCACCACTAGTTCGGTGAGCACCTTCTTCACTTTGCACTGCACATTGAATTCTTTTTCAATTCCATTTCACTTCCTCTACCTACTCACTTTCACGATGCCAGGACTAGAGGAGACAATAGAGGCACTTCAAACCGCCCTCAGTGAGGCCCAGGCCGCCCGCCGCCAGACTTACACCATCGTCATTCTAAGTAGCAACGCCTGTCTTAAACATGTACACCATTGCGAGCATCTCTTATTCATGCACCGCGTAGTTGAGCTTCAGCCCGCGTAAGTTTCTCAGAATAATACGACCTGTTGTTCTCCAACACCATTGTTTTGGAAAAGAACAGCTACAATCACTACATTTTATGCGTTGGTGGCCATGATGTATCTCACCATAAGATCTGCCAATTGTAAGGCTGGCACATAGGTCAGATCGTTTCTCAAAGAGTTGAATGCTCCTTATGCATTATCCCTCCAATTCTACTTGGTGGTTTTGGGGGAAATAGACACTGGCACTCGATTATAACAACTTTAGTGGTTATAGAAGCTAAAAAGCACAGTCCATAACAGCATCCTCCTTCATTGGATCCAAAGTGATCTGTCCATTGGCGATGATGTGGCAAAAAAACTCAATCGAATGGTGACCGAATATGCATTTACATTGTTATCAAAAACACTTCTCTCTCTGTAACATCTCAAGAACCTTTCAAAGATGTCCATTGTGCTCCTCTAAGATGTGGATCTAAACCAGGATGTCGTTAAGATATACGATGACAAAGTCATCGAGGTGCAGGTGAAACTTTTTTTCATCGCCACCATGAATGTTGTGGGGTTGTTTGTGAGTCCAAAGAGCATGAACACAAGCTCAAAATTCCCATATCTAGTGTGGAATATTGTCTTATCGAAGTCTTTATCACACGCGTGGATCTAATGATATCCGCTACGTAGGTGAATTCTGCTGAAATTTTGCACCTTACGGAGTTGGTAAAGAAACAATTGCTCACGGGAGAGGGTACTTATTCTTGATGGTGATTTTTTTCAAGGAGTGGCAATCCAAACACATTCCCATGTCTCTGGTTTTATTTTTCATGAAGTGTAGAGGTGTTGCATATGGTTCCATGGAAGGCCTGATGAACCCTTGACCGAGCATCTCCTCGAGTTGCTTGTTGAGTTTTTTCAGCTTGTGACCACTCATCCGATAGGTCCTTCGGTCTCTTATTGTACTTAATGTCTATCTCATGATCAATGTGTTACTACTGAGGTACCTTTTGGGGTATTTGTATTGAAAAAACCCCTATAAACTCCTCAATGAGCACTACAAACTCCTCCGGTATGGCTACAAACTTCTCGGATGTTGAGACCGATGTAGTCGTCTCAGTAGCTATGATCTGCAGTCTCCACATAGACTAGCCATGCTTGGTATTTGCGTTACAAATATCTCTTGGCCACGTCCAATGATATCGGCTGGTGTCTTGTGGCTGCTGCAACTTCCTCTGCTTCTTCCACCTCTCTTGCTTCATCTAAGTGTTGTTCCATCGTGGTTGCTTTGACCGGGGGCAGATGTCATTTTCTACAAGCTATGTTGATTAAGAATAATCAGGTTCTCTCCTTGACGGCGCCTAATTCCTCCTGTATTTCCTTCTCCGAGAGGGAGGCATCATTCATCTCACGATCCTGATGCACTGTGATGGCCTTTGGTGGAAGTGTGCAAAGCCCACTTGGAACAAAGAATGAAGTAACATGGCGTACAACGGACACCTCAAGAGCAGTGTAGAAGTCATTTGCAACAGGGGCATATCCAACAGCTGAGCTCGGATGGAAAACACTTGCAGCATGACCAAGTGTGTCGAGACTGGTGGGTCTGGCAGATGACCTATACACCGAAGATGATGCAGTAGATTGTATTTGATTCTACGAGGACTGAGTGACAAAACACAGAGTGCGGAGTAGAGTCTAACTCCACTTGTGTATGGTTTGGGAGTGGCGAAAGGTGCCTAAGACATAGGACGCAGCTCTATGATATCAGCACGTGTAGCAATGTGCAACTTTGTGGCTAAAGGCGAGCCCAAAGACGAGTGTGATCTTGACTGCACTGGGTCACAAGTAGGTGCAAACGCTGACTAAGAGATTATTGACAGTGAGTGAGGAGGAGAGGCGGATGCAGAGCTAGAAGAGTAGTGTGAATCACCTTCAATGGAGTTGACTGGTATGGACTGTGGAGAGGAATGTGAAGAGGAATGTAGAGATGATTATGGAGATGACTGTGGAGACGACAAGGAGTCTGTAACTTACGTAGAAGGAGTACTCTTAAGTTTGGAGGCAGACAAAGACCCACCCCCCCAAGTTGAAGGAGCGAGGCAAGAGAGATAGCTGGGACGACCTGGGATAGGCTAGGAACAAAGACATCTTCAAAGACAAGAGCGTCACGATACTCAATGATGCGACAACGGTCTGAGTCCCACATGTACCAAGCCTTGGACAAGGGAGAGACATCAAGGAAGGTGCAGAGGTGAGCACAATCCTGACCATAACAAAGATTATCTGGCAGTGGAACAGCAATGACACAATCCAAGACACAATAAAGTCACATGTTAGCATGTCAACCATGTGACCGGGAAGTGGACTGTGAGGGATACGGTTATAGACCACATTTGTAAGCCGGACAGTGCCAGTGGCACTAATCACGGCTTGAGGCTACGGGATTTTATGAGAAAAACTTTAAGAGATTGGCCCAAGAAAAGGGTCGTTCCATCAAGAATTGAGGAAGATATGCCCGGTCAAAGGTTGGACCGGCCGAGGGGAAAACAGGTGACGTGAATTCATCCCCAAGGACCAAGGCTCGACCCTCGGAAAACCCAGCAAGGCCGAAGTGCATCTTTAAACCCATTAAGGCAATGAATCAAGTATCGTTGGGGGCCAAGGGTACTTCAGAATGGCACCCGGTGTGTTATTGCCAGAAAGGACGCTTCGGACGGCCGTCACCATTGCTAGTGGTGCTGCTACTGGCAGATCGCCGTGGTTCACGGAAACGGCCATATCTCGTCCGTTCTTCCACGGAATGATGTAATTCTTGGAGCTTTAAATACCTGGTAAAATGAGCTACGTAATGCTGAGGTAATAATGCTCATCCCTGGACTTTGCAGAGCCGTGCATGGCTCGATGACGTTGAATGGCCTAGGATGTGTCATCATGTACATATAGTCTTGTATGTTGACACTCAAACAACAGTTACATTTTTTTACCACTGTGCTACACGTGTTCCCATGCTCCCCCAAGACAATCCTATTCTTCCCGTGTTCCCGGAAAGGTGTGCACCGACCTCCCTTCCGCCGCTGTTTCCGCCGGTTGGTGCCTACACTATCTGATTGAGACTAACAAACCTCACCCGATCTACACTTGGTATCAGAGCTACCCTTGGTTCAGGAGCACAATCACCTACGTGGCAACCTCTCCCGGTCAGCATAGACTAGCACGCATCTCTTCTCTTTGGTGGATCCGTGCCCAAGGCCAACCACGTACTCGAGTGACAAGGCGGTAACCGGAGGACCCGTTGTGGAAGAAGTTGCATTGGATGTAAAGATGACTTCATCCGGTACATTTTTTATGGCTGCGGCATTTCAATGCCAAGGCAACATAACAGCAGCTGTAGCATTCCTCAAGTTGCTTGCCAACATGCATGCCAAGATGGAGAAGCAAAACATGTATCTCAATCAAGATCTTGCAAAGCGTCTCATGAAAACCTTAGTGGCAGTTGCCACCACAAACGGAACTACAGTGGGCGTCCCGAGCCCGCCTAAGCCGGAGCCATTTCATCCATCAAGGAAGGATGGGCCAGTCCCACATGCTTGGATACTTAGACTTGAGATATACTTCACCACCATTGACGTGGATGCCTCAAGGTACGAGACGCACCATGACTATGCCTTCACCCTATTGAGAGGGACATCATTGGATTGGTGGGCCGATGTGATGCGGTCTTATCCACATGGCAGTGAAGCAGCGATGGTCACCAGCATTGCGACTACGACCGGAATCTCATTCCCATCGGTTTCAACCTGCAGCAGTGGTGATCTTTGTCAGGATGGATTCCGCGTGGTGCGGTCCCGAAGTTTTTCTGATTGTCTCTAGTGGTTCACGTCTACCATTTTGGGCGAATCTGAGAGTGAGCGTGAGCTTTCTGGTCGCCTCACGCTATGTGAGCAGGAATTTGGAGACAGTCAGTTTGCGAAGGGAATAACGTTGTTTTGCGTTAGTTTTTTAACATGGACATAATCAAAACATTTATAGGGCTAGTCATGAGCTCTTCAATGCACCAAACTGCGCGTGATTCAGCCAAGCATAGCCTAAGTTATGCTTGCCGAAGCGCAGGTCTCACCCACCACAGAAGCCTGACGCCGCCACTCGCCGTGGCGCCTTTCTTTAGGTGTGAAGCGCCTTTCCCAAGGCGCATATCCCATTGCACATGGTGTGGGGTTCCCCTGCACTGTTCCCACGCACCCTACCCACTTTTGGGTTGCGTTTGGTGATGGGGTGTGACAAGGTTCGAAACCTGTCCGTGGACCTGCATTCAGAATTTTGACCAAGTCCCCGAATAACAAAACGTACTACTGAGTTTCGGACGCCGAGCCAGGTTTTTTATTAAGTCCCTCAGTAGCAACCTGCACTACTGGATCCAGTGGATGATCCACCTGATCAGGCGGATCATCCACCGGACGCCTCGGCAGGCCTATCGGAGCATTTTCTCCAGATGGTGTTTTTGTTAGTCGGTCCGGTCGATTATCGACCGGATTTCGAGTCGCAGCCGGCTCCCAGAGCCGCTGCGCATACCCCAACTTTGGAAGGCCATATCTCCCTCGATACTTGTCCAATTCCAGCAAAACAACTTCCACCGGATTAAGCGACTTGTCAACGTTTAGGGGAAATCCTTCATTTTAGGATCCGAGCAGTATTTGAGTTGCCAGATCCGCCGGAGCGGCGTTTTTACTTTCTGGCGGCTCGTCGGCCCACATGCCCAAGTGCCCAAGTGCGGCGCCTCCCGGCGCCGCACTTGGGCATGTGGAGGGGCAATTTTTCAACAATCCTACCCTCAAATGGCCAGCATCGTGGAAGGAGTTCACGGAGTCGTTCATCAAGCACTTCATTGTAGGTGACGTGAGGAACAACTCACGTACAAAGCTGTATTGGCTTCGCCAAACTCGTTGTGTCGCCAAATCAACTTGCAGGTTTCCTCACATCGTCGCCAATTGTGGCATAAACTTCCATGAATTGTGCTTCCACTACAGCAATAGCCTCAAGAACGACACATGCGCTTTGACGGTAAAACACGACCTCAACGACGACCGGCCGGGGATGATCGCAGTAGTAGAGCGGTATGACTCGTGCGTACAATAGGCTCATGCCAACAGAAAAAACTATATTGATGGTGGTTACGGCATGCGGGTCAAGAGAGATTACACGCCCATGGAGATTGGAGTGTTTTAACAAAGCAAGTGGTACAATTGTGGCAAGTCTGGCCATGTTGTGCGTGATCGTTGGAGTCCAAAGAAGGATGACAACAAGGGTAAGTGACAAGGGAAGGGGAAGCAATTCACAAAGGAAGCAGAGAAAGCAACAAAGGATTCGGGAAAGGAGGAGAGCCGGGAGTAGATGGAATTACTCCTGGCTCCTCTCAGCCCAAACCGCCACTTGACCGCCCGCCCAAACGCCTTGTAGAAAACAAGGGGGTTTCCCGAGGCCAAGGCATGGAATGTAGGGCATGAGGAAGAGCAGCCGCCACTTCTCTTGGAAGCGCGAATGAAAGGCGTCAAGGGGAAGGTGGAGGATTTGCTGGATTGTGGTGTGGGCCAAAGTTTTATAAGCATGGAATGTGCTCGAAAGTGGGATCTCCTGCTCATGAGCAAGAAGCGGACCGCTATCCAAATTGGCGGCACGATTGAAGTGGCGTACCTGGCCTGTCCCCTCTCCATTTGCGTGGGGAAGTTTCGCACAAGGACTGTATACCAGATACGCCCGATGAAGGATTACAATATGATCCTTGGTTGTGACTTCCTCCATAAGTACAACCCCGTCATCGATTGTGAGGCGTGCACCATGTCAGTTAAGCTTGAAGACAAGGAGTATCCCCCGCCTATGTTGTCCCAGGAAGAGGCCACAGAGGATGAGACTTGTGGGGATGAAGTGTTGCAACATTTGGTGCCTTGCAAGGAGGAATCAGTGCTGTTGATATTGAGCTCGTTGCAACTCAATAAAAGAAGTATATTTTTCTTGCGTTTGTGCAAGATGTGGAGGACGATTTTGACAACCCAGAAGACGTGACACCTGCTGTGGCACAAGAGGCGACTCGTGAGCAGCCGGGGGCCCAAGGCAAGTTTGTTGTGGTGTCCAAGGGGCTTTGAAAGGTGTGTATAGAATTCAAGGAAGTGTTCCCCGACACCCTCCTCGCGAGTGTGCCACACAAGCGGGACGTGGACCATCGCATCGACCTCAAACGTAGAGTGCGCCCGCCTTTTTGTACAACGTATCGCATGGGTGACGCATAGCTGCAGGAGCTCAAGAAGAGGCTGAACAAGATGAAGGAGTAGGGGTTCATCCGTTTGTCCTCCTATCCTTTGCTACACCTGTCCTGTTTGTGTAGAAAAGGACGAGGGAGATGCACATGTGCGTGGACTACCAGGGGTTGAACGAGTTGACCATCGAGAATCGGTGCCCGCTTCTAGGAGCCAAGGAGCTCTTCGATCAACTCCGTGCAACTCACTTCTTCAGAAAGATCAACCTGTGATCTTACTACCACCAGATATGCATCGCAGCAGAAGATGTAAAAAAGACGGCCTTTTGCACTTGCTTCGGTCACTACGAGTTCCTCGTGATGACTTTTAGGCTGACGAATGCACCGGCCATCTTCATGGCGATGATGAACAACATCTTCAGGCAATACTTGGATGGCTTATTTGTGGTGTACCTTGATAAAATCTTGGTGTATTGCAAGACGGCAGAGGAGAATGAGGAGCATGTGAAGAAAGTCCTTGATATTTGAGGATGGAGAATGTTTTGCGAAGCTCTCTTTGCGTGAGTTTGTGGTGGGAAATGTTGAATTTCTTGGATAAAAAATTGGCAAGGGACAGATTGCCATAGATCCATGCAAGGTGTTGGCCGTGCAAGAGTGGCCAAAGCTGAGTAGTTTGCACGATGTGCCAGTGTTCCTTGGTTTTTACAACTACTACTACTGCATGTTTATCCTTGGCTATGTGGGAGTGTCAGTACCACTCTCCAATCTTAACCGGAAGGATTGTGAGAAGAGCTGGAAAATTACCACACAAGAGGCCTTTGAGAATCTTAAAAGGGATCTAACCTCCATGACGGCCTTGCACTTGGCCGATAGCAGCCGTAAGTGTAAAATGATGATGGATGCATTGGACCTGGCCATTGGTGGGATCCTTTTGTAGGACTTCGGCAACGAGTCACAGCCGTTCGCCTACTACTCGCGCAAGTTGCATGGGGCAGAGGTGAACTACACCATCCATGACAAGGAGATGCTCACCGTGGCCGCAGCCTTCAATTACTAGTAGTGCTACCTCGAGGCACAAATATATACGGTCTACACTGACCACCACGTGTTGAAGTACTTCAAGACGCAGCCAAATCAGATTTGGCGGCAAGCACATTGGGTGGTGTACCTTGAGTCGCACTTTGACTACAAGACCGTGTACTCTCACGAGGACCAGACCTGGTGATGGGGGTTGCGTCTCTCACCATCCACGAGGATGCCTTCCTTGTGAAGCTCTTCACGGAGAGATACGAGGCGCATGGGGAATATGACACTTGGAGATGTTTCTTCGAGGCGTCGTCTTGGCGATGGTGTGAGGCATAGCAGGTGATGGTTCCCGCGGTGCCGGTGCTTTGGCAAATGATTTTGGAGGATGTCCATGACCGTGGTGCAAGCGGTCACTTCTCCACCGACCAGACATTGAAGACGGTGGCTCGCTCTTTTGGTGGCCCACCATGTTGGAGGTGGCTGAATTCTGTCGGAGTTGTGACGTGTTCCAACGCCACAAGGCACAAAGGGCGAGGACCCCTGGTCTCCTCCAACCCTTGCTCATCCCCGTGCAGCCACGGCAAGACATCTCCATGGAATTCGTTACAGGCTTGCCGGAGACAGCGGCAAGTCACAATGCGGTATTGTTGGTAGTGGATCACTTCAGCAAGATATCTCATTTTATCTCGAGTCGTGATACGGTGAGCACAGAAGGCACGACTCGACTGTTCCTCAAGCATGTGGTGCACCTCCATGGAATCCCGTGGTCTATTGTGAGCGACCGTGACCCCTGCTTCACGAGCAAGTTCTTGCGAGAACTCATGGAGCGGTACGGCAGCAAGGTGCAGGTGTCAACCAGTATTCACCCCCAAACTAAGGGACAGACGGAGTGGACAATGGTGATCTGGTTGAGGCGGTGTAGGACCTGCAGTTGCCGGTTATTGAACAGGCGTACAACTCCGCCACGTCCGCCTCCACCGGCAAGGTGCCATTTGAGGTGGTGAATGAGACGGTGTCCACAACGCCCCTCATTTTGCACGTCACAAGCAACCTGCACATTGTGGAGTCTACCGTACTTGACTTCAAGAAGATTTGGGTGGCAACGCAACAATGCTGCACTGGCGCAGGCACAAGAGCAGCAAAAAATGCAAGCAGACTACAGACACGCAGACACAATGGTCAAGGTCGGTGATTGTGTGCTTCTCAACCGCGCACGTCAAGTCGCGAGATCCGCTCGAAAAAGTTGAAACCCGGTCGCTTGGTCCGTTCGAGGTGCTGGAAATGCGGATACTTGTGGTGGCACAGTTAACTCTTCCACCTTCCATGCCAGTCTATGAAGTGTTCCACATATCCAAGCTCAAGCTCTACCATGATCCCGCTGAGCATTTTCCTGGCCGCACTTCTGAGCCTACCCCTCTGGTGGTAATCGAGGGTGAGCAAGCGTTTGAGGTGGAGGCCATCATTAACCACCGTCATCGAGGCTGCGGATGGGAGTACCTGGTGAAGTGGAAGAGCCACGATGTGGCCCACAACTCATGGGAGCCTGTTGGCAACATGAATGTTGGCGGGGTGAATTCCATCCTCTGGAAGTAACAAGAGTAAACCATAGAAACGGTGACAGATGTTACAATACTACAGAGTGCGGTAGTGGAGGCTGCTACTACAGATGCCACCGCGTCAGCTGCAGCAGAAAATTGAGTAGGAACATTGACTGCTACTGCTCCAAGGGGCCCGTGATCCAACGCGGCAGTAGTGTATGCATCAACAACCCTACCGGCAGCTCTGCTAGAAGGTACACAAGATATTCATGTTGTGGGACAAAACCTGGAGGTGACAATTGCGGTGGAGACCATAGCCGCCTCCAGAACAGAGTGGATGTCATCTAGTGAAGATGTAGCTAACTCTGACCCAGAAGCAATAAGAGAAGGATGAGAGCGGCATGTAGACGACCGTCATGTGGCGGCTGCAGCTGGTTGCGCTTCTCCACCAGGAGGGGCACATGAACTTTGCAGACCAGTTCTATGGGCAATTGGTGAGCTTACAGGTGATTGGAGCATGCGTTGATCTCTCAGAGGCACCGTGGCTGGGACATCTTGTGGTGTAGGTGTGTTGTCCAAGGACGACAGGCAATGTGCCTTGGCCTCTTACTTGCACTACTCTGCAATGTCAAAGTCCTTGCCGGGATAGTAGCCTAGATCCTGACGGCGCACGCACGACTAATCCTCTCTCTACTTTTGCCTCGTACTACGCAACTTTGTCTTTGATGCATCAGTGCTCACAAGCCAAGGTAGGCAACGTCTTCATGGCTCAGCGTTCAGTGGGGAAGCCAGGGTGCTCGTGACTCAGTTGCCCCTTGACACAACTGACAAGTTGTATCTGCTGTTGAAGCGGCTGCTAGGAGTTCTGCTGCTGCTAGAGCTAGGTTGAGAATGACTAGAGCAAGCGGGAGTGCCGTCTATAGTAAACTATGTGGTAAGGTCGGGTCAGTGACAGAAGCTAAGACATGGTCATGGTGGTGGCAGATGCATTTCATCCATGCACACGGGCAGGCTGCTCTCTGCCTTCATTGGTGAGGAGGGAGACCACTGCTATGAACCCCACCTGCTATCAGGCACAGAAATGAAGAGTACACCACACTTTCATGCCTATCATTGTACATCAGCCTGCAGCTGGTGTTCACACCTTGACCATCCCTTGCGTACATCGAAGCTGTTGTTGCAATTACACAAGGTCGGCTAGAATAATGGACGAGGTGACGGTGGCAGCGCAGTTTTTGGCGCAGCGGCAAGGAACTTACTACGGCAGTAATGTGTTGACACCTTGATCGGCCCTTGTGTAGATCAAAGCTTTTGCTACGACTACGTTGAGGTTTGCTACAATGTTGGAAAAGGTAGCCTTGGTGGAAGCTGCTGCTATACTACTAGGGGGTCGCGGTTGCCAAATCAGCAACTGGACTCCAGGGATGAGAATCTGAGCTGCAAAAGGGGTAACACTGAGATTGGTTTAGATTGTAATAGATGAGCTGCTGCCAAAGTAGTGCCATAGTTGTTGTGATGTGAGTCGTACCCGTCTGTCCGTACAGCTTAGTATGAGCACTCGGTCGTATCCATGCTTGTGCAGATCCCTATCATGGACCCACCTAGCACCGGAGCACCGACGGGTGGTAGCTCCATCCATCACCAGCTACAAAACAGCTACCATAGTGTCCCAGGTGTTTTCCAGGGTGCTCTGTAGTTTTTTTTAAGTCACTAGAGTTTTCTCATTGGACTGGCTCTTGAGTCCAATTTGCATGTTTTGTATCATGTGTCCACCGATCAATGCTGGACTTGTGCGTGCAACCAGTTGTAGCATCTGGCTTTAAGTTTTACATCTCTAGGTTGAGAAGGTGTTGCATTTGGATGCTTGTGTGTAGAGTTACGGCCAAAATTATAGTTTTGGGCCGGTTTTAGGACAAACTAACACTGTTGTGTGCATCACCCGCCGTGAATCGCTGTGAGAATGTTTGCAATGTGATTGTCAATAATCATTCCTCTCATAATGATTAAGGTATTGGAGATTATGAGACTTTCTGTGCCTCCCTAGCCCAACCCTTGTTGTTTCTTGTACCTGCTTGCTTGCTAGTGTGCCCCAACTGACTAGACAGCATCGTCATGTCAGCAACAAGAAGGCTAGGAAGCTTCCTTACAATTTCTCATGGAATCATAGCAACAAGACCTTTCTTGCTGAGTTGTGCCGTAGAGATGCAGCATCAACAACAGCAGTGAGAGTCACTGCACTTGCTGTATTCTCCGATCCGTCCCAATAGACGTCGGCTGTAGTTGTCCAACAACGATTAAAGTGGCATAACTCCATGACCGCTAAAGTAGCAATGGCAACGAGAAGCTCTAGCTTCCGTTCAGAGCACCAGCGCTTGGTAGCAGCACCAACCTATCACGTTATGACCAGTGGAAAAAAATGTAGAAGAAGCTAGTAGCATTAGCTAGCAGTGGCGTTGGCTGAGAGCAGTAGCAGTGCAAAACTACAGAAACATCGGCTAAAGACAGCGGCATCGAGCAGCAGCAGCGGTAGCAGTAGCTGCAGGCAGCAAAAGAAGTGCGACAGTAGCAGGAAAAGAATTTCAGCTGCTGCAATGCCAGCAGCAATAGTAGCAGAAGCAACATTGTAACAGCGGTAGCAACTATAACAGCGGAGCAGCAGTAGCAGTGGCCACAACGGCAGCAGTACTGTGTAGCAGCAGTCAGAGCTACTAGGCTACGTAGTAGTACTGTGTAGATCTCACACAGCTACATAATCCCGCATCCGCACCAGGGGGTGACAAGGTCCCCCCTTCTCTTTTTCGTTGTCACATGGAGTCCGCGATGTGCCGCCTAAAGCTGCATATGATTGCAGACTTACAGAACAGACATTCAAGAGCCTCTCAGCAGACTTTAGGAGGAGTCACTGGAGATGCATCATCTTTGCAACAGTTTATGCCTCGTACTCCACCACCTTCTTTCCATCAGCAACAGCCACAATGTTCAGCGACATTCACTTTGTATGGTGTTTCTCTCATTGGTTATCTAATTGTACCTCACCCATCATCTCTTGAGCCTGAGGTTTCCCTCTCCACAGAGTCGCAAACAAAATTATTTTAGATACCTCCACCTTGCTACGACAGCAACAAGGGCTTCAAGCGCTGGGAGACCCTGTTTTGGGTGTGGCTCGACTCTGAGGCCCTACCACCTCAGCCATTACTAGACATACGACGCTCACCAGGTCCGCAGAATATCAAGAGCAATACGCGGTCTTCTGTATGCCATGGTTGACGTGCGCCCCTTCCTTGGTGAGACTGGGACCGGGACTAGAGCAGTCTCACGCCAGGGCTAGAAGCTTTCTCGGACACTGTTTGCTGTAGAGAACTACGCTACGAGGATGGTTTGCCTACGTGAGTTCCACTCCCTCCGTCAAGGTCCCACAGAGCTCGCGACTGACTACTAGAGGCATACCATGTACCATTGTACGCGCCTTGGGACTAGTGGCGGCACATGCCTAAGGGCCCTTGACACCATCATGATGGGGAGCATGTGGACCACATGAAGCTCTTCACGTGATTTGACCAAGTGGCCCTCTCCGAGTTCTCTGAGTCACTGAGCTCATCACTACTCTCCCCAGGCAACATCAGCTCATGAGGCTGCTTTCACCCATCAACAGAGTCCAATTCTTATAGAAGTGACCGTAACTCATGTGATACCTTCATCACAGTCCTTGAGCCCCACCTCCACTGTTTCCTCCTCCTCATGCTCTACCCCAAGCGGCCCGAGTCAGGGCATTGCAACAACTGCATAGGGGAAAAGGGTAAAGTAGAAATGTATCAAGGAGCAGTAGTAACAGTAGTAGTAGTAGTAGTAGTAGTAGTAGTAGTAGTAGTAGTAGTAGTAGTAGTAGTAGTAGTAGTAGTAGTAGTAGTAGTAGTAGTAGTAGCACACGACGAGCAGTAGCAATGGACGCTCTGTCCACTGCTACAAGTGCAAGAGTATGTACCGCTACACAAACTGCCAACAACCCCTTGACTGGACCAGGATCATGCGCGGTTTCCAGGTGACGTACACACAGCGGATGTCTTCCGGTGACGTACGAGTGGGTCATGTAGTGATCACGATAGCAGTAGACACGTTGTCATTTCCCCAGACAGCAGCAATGATCAAATCTCTGAGATCACATCATTGTGGGGCTTTACCTGCTCCTTGTACTATGTACTTGAGGAGGTGTGAGTGTGTTTGTCATAGTTGCGTGGTCCACAAATAACTTGTCCTACTGTGTTCGTTACTGTGATGTTGTTTGTAGGAGAATGAAGCCGGCTTGTGATGAGGATGGACGTGACTGTATCGATTGGCTTAACGAGTCATAGATTTTTTCGTTCTTCTTATTGTTTCGAGTCATGTGCTGAGTG
Source organism: Penium margaritaceum (assembly GCA_023375785.1). NCBI lineage: Eukaryota > Viridiplantae > Streptophyta > Zygnematophyceae > Desmidiales > Peniaceae > Penium > Penium margaritaceum. Next base: position 210,291 of record SZWC01000236.1, on the reverse strand, counting down.
TCCAGTAGAGGCAGAGTGCTCTATGTTCTATTTCTCTATGTCGACTATAGGTCACAAGGAGAGTTACACTTCGGCCATTGATTCCAGAGCCACCAACCACATGATTTGTCATCGTATTGAATTTGTGGTGCTTGGTCATGTTGCGTCAGTTCGTTCCATCTGCACAAGGTCTGGTCAACCGTTACCTATCCAAGGTCTCGGGATGGTGCACTTTGATGGTCCGTCCGGCTCCTTGTACATTTTTTATGTACTCTTTGTTCCTACTCTTAATCTCAGCCTGCTCTCCATTTGTGCTTGCACCAATATGGTTCTCTTTGTTGAGCACTCTGCTGACTCTACCACTGCGACTGCTCTCAACGCTCGTGCCATTGTTCTTTGTGCCTTAGTTCTCAATGACTTCTATTGTAAGTCTCGTTGTACTTCCTCTGCCTTCTCTCCTTCCTCTGCATCTACGCGTGTTTTTATCATTGAAATTCTCTTTCAAGAACACTAGAATTTACCACATCACTGCCTTTACCATGTGAGCTCGGATACTATGTCCATGCTCATTCAGACTCAGCCAGTCCTCGGTCGTGACCCGGCTTCCTTCGAGAAGTTGTTTAAAACCAACTTCCTCTTTTACGCTCAACGTAAGATGCATCACTACACTTATTCTGGCTCCTCTTCCCAAAGACAACGTCCGCTCGAGTTGGTCCACTCGGACCTTCTCCTTCCCCTCGTCAAGTCTCACTTAGACCAGGGGCGATATGTCCTCACCCACAATCATGAGTTTACCCGGATGAGGTGGTTCTATAGTCTCCACCACAAGAGCGATTCTGCCTTGGTAGTCCACTTGTGGCTGATGATGACTGACTGCTAGTCTTGTCAGACCTTCCACACGTTCCGCTTGGATGATGGTGGTGATTTGTCATGCAAGATGGACACCTTCTTTGCTGAGCACGGTGTTTTACACCAGCTCTCCACCCTTGCTCCACCAAAGGATAATGGCATGTCTAAATGCAGGAAATCATGGAGGATGCGTCCACGCCATGTGGTCTGAGTGCAATCTTCGAAAGTCCTTTACCCTTAAGGGATTTTCCTACATGACGTGGGTCTTGAACTGCTAACCGCACGGTTCTCTTGTGGATCATGTTATGCCGCACGAGGTGTGGTTTGACCATCGCACCGATCCCGGTCTTGCTCAAGTTTGTGGGCATTTAGTCTACGTCTAGTACATCAACGACCAGCAATGTTCCAAGGTTTCACCTCGGGGTCTCATATGTGCATTTCTTGGTATTTCCCCGTGGTCGACGGCCTGGCGCTTTTGGGACACCACATCCTCACGTCTCGAGACGCTCTCTTCTTTGAGGCTCTCACCTATCGCGACCTATGCAGCATTCTGACATTGGCCGCCAACCACATTTCGTCCTATGTGGCTTCTCTGAGGATGGGGAGGTTAAGGCATACGAATGGATCTGCTCGGGCCTCCTCACTTGTGGTCTAGTCTTTGGCTGATGACGATCCAATCATTATGGCTGTCGGCCTAGTGGCCTCACCGGCTCCCTTTGGTACACCTACTCCTGTGCTAGTTTGATTCCCTTCTAGCACACCTCCTCCCGTGTCAGTCTCATTTCCTTCTAGTACACCTGCTCCCATGCCAGTGTCAGTTCCTTCTGGCACACATGTACCAATACCGGTCCTCTCCGGTACACCTACTTCCGTCCATATGCCGGTTTGCTCTGGCTCACCTTTTTCTTCACTTACTTTTCCAATATGCAAGCCTGTATCTGTCCATGATTGTCTTGCATCCTCTTCTCTTCCTTATGAGCCTACAGTCCTTGTGGAAATGGACGAGCCAGTTGCTACGAAGCCAATGGTGAGCACCGCAGCTTCGGTTTTCTCCGGTGAGATCGGTGATTGGCGATCACTAGCCTCGAGGGTTCAGCGGACAGGTGATGCGGCACCCATACGCTCCACTCACAATGTTTAGTGTGGCGAATTCGGCGCAAAGGTAATTTTCCTGAGTGCCCAAGCGGAGTACTCTAAGGTGCACCCAGCTTGCCCTGTCGGTCACGATTTATCTCCCAAGATTTTTCTGTCCCTTGCCATGTCGAAGCCGACCTTGTTGTGGTCACACCAAGTTTGGAGGTGTGTGTCTTAGCCACGTAGAGCTCTCCCTCGATGACACGTGATCCATGCATATTGAAGGAGACACTCTCGGCGCAGGATGTAAAGTTGTAGCATGCTGCTTGTGAGGATGATCTGAGAGCCATCCGTGAGCACAATTTCTATGAGCTTGTTGACCTCCTGCCTAGGCTGTATAGACCAAGAGGGTGTTTTGCAAGAAGGTGAAGCTTGATGGCACACTGGATCGCTAGAGGGCTTGCTTGATGGCAAAGAGGTTTTCATAAGTTGGAGGTGTGAATTTCACTGACACCTTCATACTTGTTAGCCGCATGACCATCGCTCATGCTCTGTTCGGGGTTGTCGCCCACCACGACTAGGAGCTGCACAAGATGGATGTGAGCAACATGTTCCTCTATGGAACCTTAAAAGGAGGAGATCTACATGGTCCAAATACCTGGTTACAAGGTCTGTTACAAGGTCTGGCGCTTGTGCAAGGCGTTGAACAGCCTGAAGCAGGCATAAAAATGCTAGAACAAGGAGATCACAAGCAAACTGACACATGCTAGTTATGTGCACAGTGACACCAGCCTGTCTTTCTTTCTTACACAGACAGTTGAGAGCCTCACCGCCATCCTGGTCTATGTGGACGACCTCTTCATTGCGTCTCCTTCTATGGAGGCTGGGAAAGAGGCCAAGGAAATCTTTCAGGCTGCCTACAGGATGGAGGACTTGAACGTGCAGCTGTGTTTCTCAGAATGGAGATTGTACGTGATTTTCACGTACAAGTACAATCGACTTTGACAGTAAAAACTCATACGCCATCAGGCACGTTACGTGTATTTTGTGGGGGAGCATTTTTTTCTGACCTCTTGTTACAGTTTTCACAACCTTCATCTCTATCACACGTGATAGCCAGGATGATGTCAAAGTCGATGATCCATCACTGCTGAGGGAGATAATGGATGTGATTATGTACTTGCGTCTCATTGGCTCTTTGATATACTTGGCCACTATCACACAACGCGATATTGCCGTTGCTGTCTACCTCCTTACATAGTTTTCACAGTATCCTTGAGGAAGAACCCGTCATGCGGTTGTGCGAGTGGTGCAATGCGTGGTCTTTCACACCGTACCTCGATATCTTCTTTTGGCAGCATTGTTAGGTGGTAGTTGACGGCTACATAGACAGTGACTCGACGTGGATCCCTGATGGATGCAGTCAAACAGGCTACATATTCCTATTGGGTGGCACCGCTGTATTGTGGCACTGCGACAAACAACACCGCATTGCATGTAGCTCATTAGATGCTAAGTGTGTTGCGCGGGGGGCTGGGCTGCAAGGGTAGTGTCGCTAAAGCGTCTGTTTTGTGAGATACATCAGTCTGTGCCTTGCATCTCTTTGCGCTGTGAAAACCAGAGTGCTCTAGTGTGTTTCATGTACACACAAAGCACAATATTCTTGGGCATCATTTTGTGCATGATCTTGTGGAGCGACAGGTGATCTGGATCATTTGGGTTGGTACAAACATGCATTGGGCTGACTTCCGGACCAAGGCACTAGTGCACAGAAAGTTCATCGTGGCCATTCATTCTTTCCGCCTTCGCCTCTTACTTGAGAGTGGCTGAGAGTGGGGTGTATGAGTATGGAATGTTGAGCATCTCTTTATGCACTTGTGTCAGTTCTGCATGTTAATAGACATGTGTACTATCGGGTCAAGGGGGAGTGTTGTGATGTAGGTCATCCTCTTCCGTCTGTACAGCTTACTGTGACCACTCGGTCGTGTCCATCCTCGTTCAAATCCTTGATGCGGACCCAACTGGCGTCGGAGCATCGACCGGTGGTGGCTCCATCCACTAGCACCTGCGAGACAGCTGCCACAGCGTCCCAGATGCTTGCCTGGTCGCGCTGCAATTCTTTTGAAGAGCAACCAAGCAAGCACCTGGGACGTCGTGGCAGCTTTCTGGCAGTTGCTGGTGGACTAGTGCTTGAACAGTGTTCATGTGTTCATGTTTTGTCTTCTGTGTCCACTGGTCGATGTTGGACTTGTACGTTTGAAAGTCGTAGCGTATGGCTCACGATTTTGCATCTCTACATTCAGTCGGTGTTGCGTTTGGATGCCTGTGCGTAGAGTTCCGGCCATAACAATGATTTTGGGCTTGTTTTAGGGCAAGCTGACATTGCCGCGCGTGTCACCCGCCGTGCGTTGTAGCAAGTATTTATGTTGTGTGCTTGTCACTTGTAACTCCTCTCTACATTCCCAAGGTATTGGAGCTTATGAGACTTTGCGTATCTCCCTAGCCTAATCCTTGTTCTTCCTTGCACCTGCTTGCTTGGTAGTGCGCCAGCTAACTAACTAGTGTCACCAAGTCAGCATTAGCAAGGCTAGGAAGCTTCCTAGCAGATTCTCAGTAGTGAGGGGCGGCATGACTCCAAGAACAAGAGTTGTAAAAGTTCTGCAAGAGGCTGGCTGTCACGGAGGCAGGTAGCCCCGTGACTGACCTGTCAACGCGTATAGACTCGCGCTTCA
>SZWC01000236.1:171032-183327 GCA_023375785.1 Penium margaritaceum | reverse complement strand
TGTTGCTGCTTCTACTGCTGGTGCTATTGCTTCTGCTGCAGCTGCTGCTGCTGCTGCTGCTGCTGCTGCTGCTCCTCCTCCTCCTCCTCCTCCTCCTCCTCCTGCTGCTGCTGCTGCTGCTGCTGTTGCTGCTGCTGGAGCAGGTGTTAGTGCTGCTGCTGCTGCTCCTGCAGCTGCAGGTGCTGCTGCTGCGTTTGCGGTCACTGCAACTGCAACTCTCTCTTCTACTGCTGCCGCTGCTGTTGCTGCCCCAAAAGCGGCAGCTACCGCTGTCGCTGCCGCTGCCACGGCTGCTCCTGCTGCTACTGCTCACGGTGCTGATGCTGCTGCTGGTGCTGGTGCTGTAGCAGCAGTAGCTGCTGCTGCTGCTGCTGCTGCTGCTGCAGCCGCTGCTGCTGCAGCCGCTTCTGCTGCTGCTGCTGCTGCTGCTGCTGCTGCTGCTGCTGCTGCTGCTGCTGCTGCTGCTGCTGCTGCGGCTGCTTCTGCCGCTGCCGATGCTGGAGATAACTAGAGGGCGCGTAAACGCAAACGTGGGATGCCGTCCCCTGCCGTCTCGTCTCAGGTTGTTGGGCACAAATACCCCAGGGATTCGTGTACGTAGGCAGACGCCACACTCCACTGTTTGTCCTCTCATGCACAAGCCAAGCGAAGTCAGGGCGGAGACTGACCCAAGGGCCGTGGCTGGAATTCGGCAAAGTTAAATGGTACCCCCCCGTTCCGGATGTTAAAAAGAGCTTCCCATCCCACATGAAGGATTTTGATCTCCATTCGCCCCATGTTTCGGGTTTTGAGCTCCACAAACCCCGACTCAAAAACATTAACCTCCGGATGCCCTTCAGTCAGAGTGTTACGCCGAACGGAGCATAGATGGTGAACAGGCAAAAGTTCCGAGGCAGAACACGATTTAGAATTTGGGACACCTGAGCAATTCATTATCGGCGATAAGTGTACTTCGATGAGAAGTGTCGAAATGATCAAACATATATATACAAGTGACGAGTTATAAATGAAACATAGTCGGGGTCATTGGGTTGAATGTCGAGTGTCGCCTGCAGAGTAGCGTTGTGAGCGGTCGGATTTGAGAAGGTCCACCGAGAAGCCGGGGGTCTTCGACAATCGACGGTGAAGGTGCGCAATGCATCTTTGCAAAGCCAGATTTGTCGAGAGTCGTCGAGAAGTCTGTTCGTAGGTCCGTGAGAGTGGTCGAAGCTGTCAGAAGGTTCTAGAATATCCACTAGGCGGGTGGAAGTTGGCCAATTTGCCCTCCGACGTTAGAGTGAATATCGTGGTCCTCGCGGCGCGATGGGTTGTTTGTGTAATAACAGAAATGCCCACTCAAGAAGATTAGGGACTAGTGTATGTCTAGTACGTAATACTCCCCTCCCTTTTAGCCGCGACGTCCCGGCGCGCGTGAAGATGTGACCCAGAGATGGCGATGGTAGCTGTTGATGAGATGATTGACGTTTCGGAGGTTGTCGTAGGGCTCCCGCCGGTTATGCGCGACGTCGTAGCTGTGCCACTGGACAAGCTCTTCTATCGTCTTGCCTCGTCGTCAATGGTCGAGGATGTCCTCGATGATGTACTGTGCGTCTTCGTCCACTTGAACAGGAGGCGGAGGAGGGACATCTATGCCAGGGAAGTTCTCTCCGGGGTCTCGGTAGTGCTTGAGTCTGCTGACATGGAAGACCGGATAAACTTCCATAATGTTGTGGAGTTTCAATCGTGCAACCATAGGGGTTTGCATGCGCTCGATCTCAAACAATCCGAACAATCGGGGTTTCAGCTTTGAATAGTCAGACCCGCTGAGCTTGATGTTCGCCGAGCTGAGGAGGACTTTGTTGCAAGGGGTAAAGATGTCGTCGCTGTGATATCGGTCAACTGCTCCCTTCATCGATGCTTGTGTCTTTGCGGGAGTTTATTGCATTTCCTCCCAGACGTTAGTGAAGTCTCGACGTTGTACGTCAACTACTGAAACATTACTACGACTCTGGAGTGTGGTTGGTGTGGCGGGAAGTTTGTTGTACACCACCTCAAATGGAGTTTTACCTATTGCGGTGGAAACTGCCAGATTCTATGCGATTTTGGCGGTCGATTTTGTCCGCTCGGTTTGACCGTCGGTTTGAAATGCCGTTGAAAGTTGAATCTTGCTTCCGTAAGGAGTCATCCGTTCGCGCCAAAAACGACTGGTAAATCGACTGTCTCTGTCGCTCGTGATGGTTCTTGGCACGCCGTGTAGCTACAGTCATGCTGTTCTTTCGGTGGTAACAGTGGTTGTTGGCGGGATGAAGTGGGACTTTTTAGAAAACCTGTTGACGACCACGAGGATGGCGTCATATCCTTCGGGTGTGACTGGTAACCCGGCGACGAAGTCCATGGAGATGTCTGCCCATGGTTCTGTCGAAAGAGGGAGCGGCTGCAGAAGTCCGGGTTGTTGGAACTAGTTGGTGTGGATGCACCCTCAAGGATGCCTAGCTCTTGTTGATGCACGCTACCAATGTTCGGGGAAGCCAATGGACACCAATGGTGAAGAGTGTGGAGCACAGGGATCACGGATGGGAGTGGACAGAACACGTCGCATTCAGTAGATCTGAATCGAAAAGCATTTTTTGTCACTTAGCACAATGAGATTACATCAGATCTTTATAGCCTATGATCTAAGCTTTCCAACACATCCAAGAACGCCCAAATCGGAGTTGTAGAGCTCCTGTCACGGCCGTTGAAGTAACCCTTGGTGGAGCAGCCCACCTTGCCTTACATGCTAAGTAACGGGAGGCGCTTCGACGATGACCCGTCGGAGCATCTTTCCTCGCCCAGATGTCAAGGAGAAGTTCACCCTGGTCAAGGAGAATCCTGTGGTTGCTCCCTTTATGTCCCGGGTGCATTTGGAGCTCGTTAGGGACAAACTCGGCTCACTGGCGGTGGATTATTCCGCCACCCATGGCGGGTACCTGATTCCACCCGTCCAACACCAGAACTTCAGGCTAGGCTAACTTTCTGAATACTCACTCAAATCGAGCAATTCAAAGCTCTATCCTGCATGGAAAAAATCCAAGGAGTCCAAATCTGAACTCAGAGCACGTGTTCGACCACTCCTCAGTGGTCGAACCTGGGAGTACGATCAACGGCACTCATGGCAAGGGGCACACCATGACAACAATCTCCCCCTTGCACCGCAGCCTTGATGCCCTGTCCTTGGAACCTGTAACATTTTAAGCGTCACGGCGCAGACCGAGCTCCATGCAGCTCACGTCGTGCCTGTCCTTGGACTGTGCCTTGGTCATGGCGTCGGCAAGCATGCGCTTAGTGCCACAATGGACAATGGTCGCATCTCCCTTTGCCACCAAGTCTCGCGTGTAGTGATGCCGTATCTCAATGTGCTTGGTCCTCCCGTGCAGCACCGGGTTCTGGGTAAGGCTGATGGCATTCATGTTGTTGAAATTGAGTACCGTCGGCTACCTTTGCGGTACGCCGATCTCTTTTAGCAGCCACACCGCCTCTTTTGCAGCTTCCGCAAGTGCGATGTACTCCGCTTCGGTGCTGGACAAACCTCCTTCCTGCTTGCCCATGAAACTGTTGTGATGTGAGCTGTTTCCGTCTGTTTGTACAGCTTACTATGACCAATCGGCCGTGTCCATGCTCATGCAGATCCCTGATGCGGACCCAACTGGCACTAGAGCACTGATGGTTGGTGGATTCACCCGCCAGTAATCACCAGGGGGCTGCCATGACGTCCCGGGTGCTTGCTGGGGTACTCTGCAGTTTTTCTGCAGACGCTAGAGTTTTCTCGGTGGACAGGCTCTTGAGGCCGATTTGCATGTTTTGCATTGTCCTTCCACAAATTGATACTGGACTTGTACGTGTGACCAGTCGTAGCGTCCGGCTTGAGATTTTGCACGTCTAGGTTTAGACGGCACATCATTTTGACATGTGTGCGCAGAGTTACGGCCAAAACAGTGGTTTTGGGCCGGTTTTAGGACAGCTCTTGGACCACCGCGTGCAACACCCGCTGTGCACCGCGGCAGGTATTTATGCCATGGACGTGTCATTTGTTATCTCTCTCTGCAAATGCTTATGAAGCATTCAGACACTTTGCCTTGTGTGCCCTAGCCAAACCCTTGCCGTTACGTGCACAACTTGTGATTGTCGTCACCGTCTGGCTAGGCACTGACGCCTGGTCAACGGGAGTGTGGCTAGGAAGCTTCTATGCATCTTCTCATGGTATCAGAGGAACAAGCCAAAGCTTGTTGTGCTACACAGCAGAGATGCAGCAATCGCAGCAGTAGTGAGCAACAGCAGCGGCAACAGCACACAGCAGCAGCGACGGATCGTGGGAGGACCCACCAAGCTGCGCCATTGCAAGGCGTAGGCCGCAACACCTATGTGACGGAGGAGTCGTGCAGGAGGGGTGCAGTAGTGAAGCAGCACACCAGCGCAGCAGCGCCATAGCAGCTGTCCAGCAACGTAGCAACAGTGCTGGCAGTTTTGACCACAGCAGCAGTAGCAGCAGCAACATCGGCGGCGGCATCAGAAACATCAGCAACAGTAGCCGCCAAAGTGGCTTGAGGCCGTTGTCGTCAAGCTCGACGACAGCAGCAGCAGCAGCAACAACAGCAGCAGCGTACGCCACCGTTGCCCCTATCCGTGCAAGTTCCTAGAAGCCACACAGACGTGGAGGAGCCGTACACAAAAATCGCGTTAGCCACCACCTCCCCGTCGGCACGAGCTTGCCCTGGCTTGAAACAAACACCGTTTTCAGCGTTTGAGGTCCTGCATGATCGATGAGCTTCGTCGGTCGCAGGATGAGATGCGCCAACAGCAGCAAAGGCAGTCCGACGCATTGCAGGAGATCACGGAGTTACTGCGGGGTCGTTCGATGGCTTCACAACAGCCACCTGGAGAGTCTACCAGAGCTGCACCATCCGCTCAGCAGTCTACACCCTACACAATGCGGCGGTCTCAGCATCGATCATCACAGGTGGACACCTGGGACGAGGAGGAGATTGAGGATGACTCACGCGAGCACAAGATTCGTGTGCTTGAGGAGCGCATCCGTGAGTTATGTCTGGGATCACAGCCTACCACTCCACCACCTTCTCGCCGTCAGGATTAGACACGTCATTCAGCAGCGTTCACCTTTGGTGGTGTTTCCCTCACTGGTGGGCTCCCCATACCCCACCCACCATCACCTGAGCCTGAGGTCGCCCTCCCCACGGAGCGGCGACCAAAGGACTTTGAGACACCTCCACCCCGTTACGATAGTGACGAGGGCTTCCATTGCTAGGAGACCCTGTTTCAGGTGTGGGCCGATTCTGAGGGTGTCTCGCCGTACTACCACAGCCAGTACCAGACCCGTGACGCTCACCAGGCCCAGACAGCAACAAGAGCGATGCGGGGTCTCCTCTACACCATGCCACGGGAGACTATGATCGACTTCCGTCCTTTCCTCGGTCAGACCGGGACCGGGATTGGAGCAGATCCGCGTCAGGGCTGGGAGCTGGCCACGACACTTCTCGTTGCGGAGACCCATGCCATGAGGGCGGCCTGACTACGTGAGTTTCACTCCCTCCGCCAGGGCCCCACAGAGCCCGCAGCTCACTACTGGAGGCAGGCGATGCGCCTTTACACGTGCCTTGGGACCGGTGGCGGGACGTAGTTGTGGGCGCTCGACACCATCATGATGGGAGCGCATTTGGACCACGTGAAGCTCTTTACGGGCTTCGATTGTGTGGCTCTCTCTGAGCTTTTAGAGTCACTACAGCTGCTTCCTTGGGCCCATCGCTTTTTCATCCAAGCCACATCGGCTTATGAGGCTGCCGTCGCTCATCAGCAAAGTCCACTGGTTGCAGTAGTGACTACGAAGCCTCCTACGCCTCTGTCCCTGCTCACCAGCCCCACCTCGACCGCCTCCTCCTCCTCCTCCTCTACTCTGAGCGGCCACACTCAGGGCGTTGCAATGGCCCCACAGGGAAAGAAGGGGAAGAAGCAACGCGGAAAGGGAGAGAAGTAGCAGCAGCAGCCGGCGAGTAATGGCAATGGACGTTCTGTCCACTACTACAAATGTGGAGGCGCTCACCAGTACACAAAGTGTGGACTCAGATCATGCGCGGCATCCAGGCGGCGCACGCATAGCGGACTTCCTCGAGCGACACACAGACTGGGCGCGCTGCGACCACGAGTGCTGCAGACGCACCCGTTTCATAAGGCGGCAGCAGTGAGGTGGACCCTCGGGATTGCAGGATCGCAGAGCTTTGTCAGCTGCTGGCGCTTTGTACTCAGGGAGGTGGGAGCGTGTTGTCAGAGCCGAGTGGTCCCGACACAGCTTGTCTTACTGCGTCTGTTGCTCGTGATGATGCTTGTGGTGGAGCTATGGTGGCTTGCGATGAGGATGGACCTGACAGTATTGACTGGCTTGCCAAGTCATAGATCCGTGTTGTCCGTCGTTGTTCCGAGTCCTCTGCTGAGCGCCCAGCAGAGGCAGAGTGTTTTGTGGCACGTTGCTCAGTGTTGACGACTGGTCGTGAGCCGAGTGGCACCTGGATTATTGACTCTGGGGCCACTCATCACATGACTTGTTGTCGCAGTGACTTCGTTGTGTTGTGTCCCGTTGCGTCTATTCGGTCTGTTCGCAAAGGGTCTGGTCAGTCGTTGCCCGTACAGGGAGTTGGGGTTGTGCGGTTCGATGGTCCGTCTGGCCCCTTGAACATTTCTGATCTGCTCTTTGTCCCTGCTCTTGAGCCCAGCCTGCTCTCTGTTCGTGCATGCACCAGGATGGGCCTCACTGTTGAGCACTCTGCTGACTCTGCCACAGTGACTGCTCTTGACACACGTGTCATTGTGCTTCGTGCCTCTGTTGTTGATGACCTATATCGTGTGTCTCATTGCACTCCCTCTGCTTCTCCTTCCCCTCCCTATTCTGCGCGAGTTTTTGTCACTGGTGTTCTCTCCCCGGAACACCAGCGCTTGTTACACCGTCGCCTCTGCCATGTGAGCTCGGACACTGTGTCCAAGCTCATTTGTACTCAGCCAGCCCTCCATCTTGACGCAACTTCTTTTGAGAAGCCGCCCAAGACCGACGATCTTTTTTGTACCCAGGGTAAGATGCATCGCTGCTCTTACCCTGACTCCTCCTCCGAGGTACTGCGCCCAGTTGAGTTGGTTCACTCGGACCTTCTCGGCCCTCTCCCAGTCGAGTCCCTCTCTGATTGGGGTCGATACGTTCTCACCCTGATTGATGACTTCACGCGGATGCGATGGGTCTACAGCCTGCGCCACAAGAGCGATGCCGCATTGGCAGTCCGCCTGTGGCTTGTGATGGCTGAGCGTCAGTCTCGTCACACTTTGCACACATTCCGTTCAGATCGTGGTGGCGAGTTCTTGGGCAAAATGGATGCCTACTTTGCCGAGCATGGTATCTTTCACCATCTCTCCGCCCCTGCTACACCACAGTAGAACGGTGTGTCTGAGCGTTAGAACTGCAACATGGAGGATACGGTTCACGCTATGCGGTCTGAGTGTGGTCTACCGGAGTCCTTTGCCTTTGAGGACTTCTCCTACATGACGTGGGTTTGGAACCGCTTGCCGCATGGTCCGCTTCCAGACCATGTCACGCCATATGAGTTGTGGTTCGGCCATCGCGCTGATCTCCGTCTCGCTCGCGTTTGGGGGTCTCTCACTTGTGTCTGTTATACCGAGGACCAGCAGGGTTCTAAGGTCTCACCTCGGGGACGCATGTGTGCCTTCCTTGGCATCTCCCCCCGTTCGAAGGCCTGGCGGTTTTGGGACCCTGCTCGCCATCGCATTGTCGAGTCTCAAGATGCTCTGTTCTTTGAGACTCTCACCTTCTGCGACTTGTCTAGCATTCTATCGCTGGCCGCCGACCACGTTCCTACCTGTGTGGCTTCCCGGCGGATGGGGGAGACTAATCCTGCGGATGGGTCCGGCCGGGCTTCCTCACCTGCTGCCCGGTCTCCGGCTGCTCACGATCCGGCCATTGTGGCTGTGGGTCCAGTAGCCTCATCCTGTCCGACATACCCGATCGTGTGCCACTTCCTTGTTCCATACCTGATCCCGTACAAGAATCAGTTCCCTTTGGCACACCTGACCCTGTGTCGGTGTCGGACCCTTCTGGCACACCCGATCCCGTACTGGTGACAATGCCGGTCCCTCTGGTACACCTGACCCCTTATCAGTGTCTGTCCCCTCCGTCATACCCACTCCCGTGCATCCACCCATGCCTCCTACGACTCTGGCACAGCATCCTTCCCGGCAGCCTGAGGCGAGCGCTGTGTCAAGGTACTCCCGCGAGCCTGGCGGTCACTTGCGACCATTGCCCTCTAGAGCTCAGCGGACTGCTGACCCTGTGCCCACACAACCGACTCGTAGTGTTCAGAGTGGCGAGCCCGGCACGAAGGCCCTTGGCCTGAGTGTCCAGGCAGACTACACCGAGATTCACCCAACATGTCATGTCGGCCACAAGTTGGTCTCTCGAGAGTTCTTGGTCGCTTGCGACGACGCAGCCGACCTTGTCACGGTCAGACCGAGTCCAGAGGCATGTGTCTTAGCCACCCGTAGCACTCCCTCGACGATGCCTGATCCAAGCACGTTGAAGGAGGCACTCTCAGCTCACGATGCGGACCTGTGGCGTGCTGCTTGTGAGGATGAGCTGAGAGCCATCTGTGAGCACGGTGTCTATGAGCTTGTCGACCTCCCGCCTGGGCGGAGGGTTGTACAGGCCAAGTGGCTCTTTCGCAAGAAGGTGAAGCCTGATGGCACACTGGATCGCTACAAGGCTCGCTTGACGGCCAAGGGGTTCTTGCAGATTGAGGGAGTGGATTTTACTAACACCTTTACACCGGTTGGCCGCATGACCACGGCTCGCGCTCTGTTCGGGGTTGTTGCTCACCACGACTGGGAGCTGCACTAGATGGACGTGAACAACGCGTTCCTCCATGGCACCTTAGAGGAGGAGGTTTACATGGTCTAGCCACCTGGGTTCAAGGTCGGTGACAAGGTCTGGCACTTGCGCAAGGCCTTGTACGGCCTGAAACAGTCACCCAGGTACTGGAACTTGGAGATCACTGGTACACTGACACGTGCCAGTTATGTACAGAGTGACGCTCACCCGTCCCTCTTTCTCAGACGGACAGCTGACAGCTTCACTACCATCCTGGTCTACGTGGACAACCTCCTGATTGCGTCTCCTTCTATGGAGGCCGTAAAGGAGGCCAAGGCAGTTCTCCAAGCTGCCTACAGGATGAAGGACCTTGGTCCTGCAGCTGTGTTTCTCGGGATGGAGATCGTGCGTGATCGCCAGCGACAGACACTCTTGTTACAATAGGCACGTTACACCCATGTTGTGGGGGAGCGGTTTGCTGACCTCTTCGGTGCACTTCCTATAGCCTCCACCCCCATCACACCTGACGGGAAGGATGATCTGGAGGTGGATGATCCTGCAGACCTAGGGGAGACAGTGGACGTGACCCTGTACTTGCGCCTGATCGGCTCCTTGATGTACTTGGCCACTACCACACGAACCGACATTACCTTCGCCGTCAATCTCCTTGCACGGTTTTCACAGTGTCCTCGGGCGAGAGCCCTTCATGCTGTTGTGCGAGTGGTGCGGTACGTGGTGTCCACACCGTACCTCGGACTCTGCTTTCGACGGTAGTATTCAGTAGTAGTCGACGACTACACAGATAGCAACTGGGCGTGGAGTCCTGATGGGCGCAGATGGACAGGCTACATATTCCTGCTTGGTGGCACCGCTGTGTCATGGCGTAGTGGCAAGCAGGTTTGTATCGCACGTAGCTCATCAGAGGCTGATATGTTGCTCTGGGGGCTGGGGCTGCTGAGGCGCTGTGGTTGCAACGTCTGTTTTGTGAGTTGCGTCAGTCTGTGCCCTGCATTGTTCTGCGCTGTGACAACCAGAGTACTCTCGCCATCGCAGACAACTCTGGTGTGTTTCATGCACGCACGAAGCACATTGGTGTTGAGCATCACTTTGTGCGTGATCTTGTGGAGCAACAGGTGATCTCTGTCATCTGGGTCGGCACGGATATGCAGCGGGCTGACTTCTTGACCAAGGCGCTTGCGCGTGGAAAATTCATGGTGGCCATTTGATCTGTCGGGCTACGCCCCTTGCCTAAGAGTGGCTGAGAGTGGGGTGTGTGGACATGGACTGTTGTACATCTAGTTGTGCACATGTGTCAATTCTGCACGCGTATGGACATGCGTACCATCGGGTCATGGGGGAGTGTTGTGATGTGAGCTGTTTCCGTCCATTTGTACAGCTTACTGTGACCACTCGGCCGTGTCCATGCTCATGCAGATCCCTGATGCGGATCTAGCTAGTGTAGGAGCACCGATTGTTGGTGGATTCACCCGCCAGCAGCCACCAGGTGGCTGCCATGACGTCCCGGGTGCTTGCTGGGGTACTCTGCAATTTTTCTGCAGACGATAGAGTTTTCTCGGTAGACAGGCTCTTAAGGCCGATTTGCATGTTTTGCATTGTCCTTCCACAGATTGATGCCGGACTTGTGCGTGTGACCAGTCGTAGCATCCGGCTTGAGATTCTGCACGTCTAGGTTCAGACGGCGCAGCATTCTGACATGTGTGCGTAGAGTTACGGCCAAAACAGTGGTTTTGGGCCGGTTTTAGGACAGCTCTTGGACCGCCACGTGCGACACCCGCTGTGCGCCGCGGCAGGTATTTATGCCATGGACCTGTCATTTGTTATCTCTCTGCAAATGCTTATGAATCATTCAGACACTTTGCCTTGTGTCCCCTAGCCAAACCCTTGCCGTTACGTGCACGACTTGTGATTGTCGTCACCGTCTGACTAGGTACTGACGCCTAGTCAACGGGAGTGTGGCTAGGAAGCTTCTATGCATCTTCTCAGAAACTGCTACATCACCAAGTACAAACACGTACCCCGATGTTGATTTTCTGTGATGCACATCACCAGCCCAGTCGACATCAGAGTAGCTAACCAACTCGAGGGAGTCGTCACACGCTCCCCCTCCAAACAGGCACCGCGGCTGTTTTGTCACCTTGAGATAGCGGAGGATCCGCTATCACCGCTTGCCAATGCAGCGGCCCGGGGTCAGCAACATAGCTGCTCACTTGGCCCTCCGCAAAGGCCAGGTCAGGCCGCGTTGCCACCATGGCGTACATGATGCTCCCCACCGCGGACTGGTACGGCACACCTGCCATCTCCTCCTTCTCTTCATCCGTGCTCTGCCCCATGCTCAAGCTCAGCTCATATGTGGTGGTCATAAGTGTGTCGATGGGGTTGCACTCCTCCATGTTGTAGCGGCGGAGCACCTCTTGCACGTACTTTGCCTGCCCCATCTCCAACGTGCGTGCCTTGCGGTCCCTCTGGATGGCGACGTCGAGGTAGTACTCGAGCTCGCCCATTACGGTCATTCTGAACCGACCGCGCAGCTGTCGCTTCAGGTTCACCAACTTTGCCATGTCCGATGACACGAGGATGAGGTAATCCATGTTGAGGACCACGATTTGGTGCAACCCCGACTTCTTCCATACATACACGCTCTCATCCGCTTCGCAGTGCTTGAAGCCAAGCTCGGCCATGAAGCCGTCCATTTTCATGTACCACATGAGTGGCGCTTGCCTCTGTTGAAAATTTGCCCCTCCGCATGCCCAAGTGCGGCGCCGGGAGGCGCTGACGAGCCGCCAGAAAATGGAAACTCTGCTCCGACGGATCTGGCGACTCCAAATCTGCTCGGATCGTAAAATGGAGGATTGCCCCTAAAATTTGACAAGTCGCTCAATCCGGTGAAAGTTGTTTCGCTGGAATCGGACAAGTATCGAGGGAGATATGGCTTTCCAAAGTTGGGGTATGCGCAGCGGCTCTGGGAGCCTACTGCGCCTCGAAATCCGGTCGATAATCGACCAGACCGAGTAACAAAAATACCATCTGGAGAAAATACTCCGATAGGCCTGCCGAGGCGTCCGGTGGATGATCCACCTGATCCGGCGGATCATCCACCGGATTCAGTAGTGCAGGTTGTTACTGAGGGACTTAGCCAAAATCCTGGCTCGACGTCCGAAACTCCGTAGTACGTTTTGTTACTCGGGGACGGTCAAAATTCTGACTGCAGGTCCGCGGACAGGTTTCGAACCTCGTCACACCCCATCACCAAACACGACCCAAAAGTGGGTAGGGTGCGTGGAAACAGTGCAGGGGAACCCCACACCATGTGCAACGGGACATGTGCCTTGGGAAAGACGCTTCGCATGTGAATGAAGGCGCCACGGCGAGTGGCGGCGTCAG
>SZWC01000236.1:153997-164696 GCA_023375785.1 Penium margaritaceum | reverse complement strand
GGATCATCCACCGGATCCAGTAGTGCAGGTTGTTACTGAGGGACTTAGCCAAAATCCTGGCTCGACGTCCGAAACTCAGTAGTACGTTTTGTTACTCGGGGACGGTCAAAATTCTGACTGCAGGTCCGCGGACAGGTTTCGAACCTCGTCACACCCCATCACCAAACACGACCCAAAAGTGGGTAGGGTGCGTGGAAACAGTGCAGGGGATCCCCACACCATGTGCAATGGGACATGCGCCTTGGGAAAGGCGCTTCGCACGTGAATGAAGGCGCCCCGGCGAGTGGCGGTGTCAGGCTTCTGTGGAGGGTGAGACCTGCGCTTCGGCAAGCATAACTTGAGCTACGCTTGGGTGAATTGCGCACGGTTTGGTGCGTTGGAAAGCTCATGACTAGCCCTATAAATGTTCTGATCATGTCCATGTTAAAAAACCAACGAAAAACGACGTTATTCCCTTTGCAAACTGACTGTCTCTAAATTCCTGCTCACATAGCGTGAGGCGACCAGAAAGCTCACGCTCAGTCTCAGATTCGTCCAAAACAGTAGACGTGAACCACAAGAGACGATCAGACAAACGTTGGGACCGCACCACACGGCTCTCATCCCGACAGCCTCAGCCCGTAGAGCGCCTTGCGAAACTGAAACACCTTCCCCGGCGGCGCGTCCACCCCCTGTGGCACCTCCATGAGGACCTCCTTGTCCAGGTCGCCGTTAAGGTATGCGGTGTTTACATCCATTTGGTGGACTTTGTAGTCGCGTGCCGCCGCCACGGAGAGGATGGAGCGGATGGAGGCAAACGTTGCCACCGGTGCGAAGGTTTCCTCATAGTGTTCACCCTTCGTTTGACGTACCCCTTTGCAACCAGCCGCGGCTTGTACCGCTCCACCTTCCCCTCCTTGGTGAGCTTCTTTTTGAAGATCCACTTGGAGCCGATGATTTTTGCGCCCTCTGGCGAGTCGAGCTGCCAAGTGCCGTTCTCTTCATGGGAGGCGAGCTAAGATTTTATGACTCCCTATCACTCAGCCCCATCCTTGCGCTACAACACCTCCTTGACGGTCTCGGGCTCCTCTTGAGCAAAGAACGCTCGAGTGAACCCAGTCCAGATGCTCTCCGTGTCATCGTACCAATTTTCCGTCCTCCTTGTGCGTCTGCTTCTTCGAGGCTATTGCTGTTGAGGCTGTTGCTACTGCTGCCGCTGCCGCTGCTGCTGCCCTCTCTTGGCGCCACTCACACCGCTAACATGCTCCCCCTCTCTCGGGGATCGTGGAGATGCAGGTTCACTCCCCGCCTCCTTGTTCAGCTCCACTGCTATCAGCGCTTTGGACTCATTGTCTGACTCCGCTGAATGAAAATCAGCCGCTCCCCCATCCCCTGGACGGTTCTTGGATGTCACCCTCTTTTGCGTCCTCCGGCGTCTCAACCCTCGAGGAGTGGCAGCCACTCTCCCCTCTTGGAAAGACACACGTCCTTGTCCGTCCAATGGTTGTCCTCGTCGAATGTGACGTCGTGACTCTTCACGATGTGCTACCTCCATGGGTCAAAGAGCCGGTACGCCTTCCTCGCGCTCTCTTATCCGACAAAGATGCACCGGCGAGTCCGCGGGTCCAGTTTGCGCAGCCCCTCCCGTGCCTGCACAACAACATATGCAACACAAGCAAACGTGCGGAGATGTGCCATGGTTTGTTTCCTCTCGCTTCACACTGCTTGTGGCATCTTCCACACCTTGGACTCCGTGTCTTTTAGCGGCTTCGTTGGTGTGAGGTTCATGATGTACGCCGTTGTCCGTGCCGCCTCTCCGCAGAACCACTGCGCGAGGCCGGCATCACTCAACATGGACCGGACCAGGTTGAGGATGGTGCGGTTTGCCCTCTCGGCGACACCGTTCTGCTGCGGAGAGTGTGGCGTAGTTTTCTGCCATGCGATCCCCTTGCTCTTCATCCATGCTGAGAAGCCCTCGTACTTGCTGCTGTTGTCACTCCGGAACGAGTTCACCTTCAACCCTGTTTACCGCTCCACTGCCGTCACAAACTCCTGCATACAAGTCAGGACATCACCCTTCCTCTTGATGATAAAGAGGTACTGCTTGCGGCTGTGATCATCGATGAAGGTCACAATGTTTCGAGCGCCCCCAATGGAGCTCTCAAATGGTTTGCACACGTCAGTGTGGACCACCTCCAGCTTCGCCGATGCTCGCATCCCTTTGCCATCGAACGGCTGCCGTATCGCCTTGCCAACCACGCACGACTTGCACACAGCATTCTTGGCTACGTCGAGACTCTTGACCTCAAGACCCCGCACGACTTCCTTCTTTGCCATGTCCCTCACAATTGAGGGAGCGATGTGACATAGGCGGCGGTGCCATAGGTCCATATTTCCTTCATCCTTCATCACAAGGTTGACGGCATCAGTCCTCGCCGCCTCAGCAAGAACCTTGGTACGAAGCAGGTACAAGTCCTCCTCCCTCTTGCCACGTGCAATCACCTCACCATCCCCCTCCTTCCGGATCATGGTCTCTTTTTTGTTGAAGAGTACCTCCAGCCTCTTATCTTTAAGGCAGGACACTGACAACAGGTTTACCCTAATGTTGGGCATGTGGAGCACGTCGTAGATGGAGCACAGAATGATTTTCTCGTTCACCACTGACTCGAAGCGAAAATTACCTTCGCCCGCGGCCAATTCCGTTTTGCCGTTCGCCACTGTCATGCGCTTCCCGGTGACGCCGTAGGTGACGAATGCCGCCCGGTTGCACTATGTGTGTTGGCCTGATCCAGAGTCGATCACCGTGATGTCCGGATCTGTCAAGTCGGTAGACTTCCTGGCCATCATGGCTTGGGTGTCCTTCTTCCCTCCCTTCCCAGGCTGGTACGACTTCTTGGTGGGACAGTCACGTGCGTAATGGCCCTGTTTGCCACAGTTGCAGCACTCTCCCTTGTTCTCACCTCTCTTGGTACCCTGCTTGGCACCCTTCCCCTTCTTGCTTCTCCCTCCACCTTGAGGACGGGCGGCAAAGACGGAACTTGACGTTCCCCCGTTCTCTCTCCCACCACGCCGCATCCAATCATTGCGGACGTACTCAGCCACCTTTGGGTACTTCAGCTCATTAGCGGACCAGCTGCCTACGACGGTGATCATGGGACTCAAACTGTCCGGCAAGGCCAGAAGGAGAATCATGGCTTGCAGCTGAGGGTCGACCTTCCATCCGGTGGCTACGCACTCGGTAGTGAGGGACTCGATCTACTGCAGGATCTCCATGATGTCGTCGCCTTCATTGGCTAGGAGGGTGATAATCCTCTTGAAGACAAAGAGCTGGTTAGCAAGGTTGGTGGACTGGTAGATAGTGTAGAGCTCCTTCCAGGTCTCTGCAGCCTCCGTGCATCCTTGAATCAGTGCTTGCTGCGGTGGAGCTAGCACTAACGCCAACAAAGAAAGCGCTTTCTTGTTGCGCTTCTTGTACTTGTCCACTTCCTTCGGCTTTGCGGTGTCCGGAGGTACGGTCTCTTTACCGTTGACCAGCTCAAGTAGGTCTTTGTCGTCAAGGTAGACCTCAAACTTCCACCTCCACAAAGGAAAGCCGTTCCCGTCAAACTTGGAGACGGCGCCGATGCTCTCTTACTCGGTCATTGCCATGGCGCACGACGGTAGCGTGAAAGTTGAAGAGCGTGGGTCCTTCTAGGCACGTGGGTCCATAACCATTTGTTGGAACTAGTTTGTGTGAATACACCCTCGAGGATACCTAGCTCTTCCTGCTACACGCTACCGATGTTTGGGGAAGCCAATGGACACCAATGGTGAAGAGTGTGAAGCATAAGGATCACGGATGGGAGTGGGCAGAACACGTCGCATTCAGTAGATCTGAATCGAAGCATAGTAAGATTACATCAGATTTTTATAGCCTGGGATCTAAGCTTTCTAACGCATCCAAGCACGCCCAAATCGGAGCAGTAGAGCCCCTGCTACGGACGTCGAAGTAACCCTTGGTGGAGCTGTCCACCTTGCCTTACACGCTAGGCAACGGGAGGCGCTTCGACGATGACCCGTCGGAGCGCCTTTCCTCGCCCAGATGTCAAGGAGAAGTTCACCCTGGTCAAGGAGAGTCCTCTGGTTGCTTCCTTTATGGCGCTGGTACAGTTCGAGCTCGTTGGAACGAACTCGGATCACTGGAGGTGGAATATCGCGCCACCCATGGCGGGTGCCAGATTCCATCCGCCCAATACCCGAACTTCGGGCTAGGCTAACTTTCTGAGTACTCACTCAAATCAAGCAATTCAAAGCTCGATCCTGCATGGAAAAAATCCAAGGAATCCAAATCTTAGCTCAGATCAGGTGCTTGATCACTGCTCAGTGGTCAAACCAGGGAGTACGATCAACGGCACTCATGGCAAGGGGCACACCATGACAACACGGGTGGCCTCGTGCGACGAGATTTCTGTCGCTGACATGTATCGCAGGTTTTGCAAAAGGTGGTCACGTCGGATTGCATCTTGTCCCACCAGCAGTTTTTTTCCATCTTCTTCAATGCCTTGTCCTTTCCAAAGTACCCACCTGGACCGGTGTCGTGGCATTCTGCAAGCAGCATACGGCGAAGTTCGTCGTTCGGGGAAACGACCACCTGGCGAGTGAAGCATCGCGCCAGCAGGGTGCGTCGAACCAGAACTTGGTTTTATCATATCCGCCGTGCTGGTTGTAGCCTCGTGCGAACTATTGCTCAAGGTAGGGGTCTCACTGCAGTTGTAGGATTGCCACGTTGGCCATTAAATCTGGTCAGCGGCTGAGTGCATCCGCCGAATTGGATTTTCCTGGCCTGCACCCAATTTCGTAGTCAAACCCGGACTCAAGGAACTCCATCCATCGCGTTTGATGCGGCTGAGATTTGGCTGCTACTTTAAGTATTTCAGCGCATGGTAGTTGGTGTGCACGACGCAGCGACAACACTCCAGGTAGCATCGCCACATCTTGAACGTGTGCACGGCGGCCAGCATTTATTTTTCGTTAACTGCGTAGTTGAGTTCCGGTCCTTGCAGCTTTTGTAGGCAACCTGTTGTTTGCCGTTTCCATGATCTTGCAGAAGAATCGCGCTAATTGCTTGGTCTGATGCACCCGTCGCCATGACGTAGTCGGCCATTGGATTGGCTAATCGTAGGGCTGGCGCCAAGGTCAGAGTGTTCCGCAAAGCGATGAGCGCTTCTTGTTTGCTGTCTCTCCACTACCACTCATTTTCTTTTTGAGTGACGTCGGAAAGAGGCGCTGACACTCACGCGTAGTCCCTCACGAATCACCGGTAGGAATTGCAGATTCCGAGAAAAACTTGAATTTCTCAAACGTTGGTCAGCATCGGCCAATGAGTGACTACTGCCGCATTTTTTTGATCCATGGTGATCCTTCCACCATTGATGACATGATCAAAAAACTCAATGGAACGAAAACCGAAGCCGCATTTTGAAAGTTTTCCTAAAATTTCTCTCTTTGTAAAACTTTAAGAGCTTTTTGGAGATGCCCATTGTGCTCCTCTGGGGTGCGGCTCTACATCAGAATGTCCTCGAGGTACACCACGACAAAGTCATCGAGGTACGGAAAGAAAATGTTGTTCGTTACAGCCATGAACATTGTTGGGACGTTTGTGTGTCCAAACAACATAATCGTGAAGTCAAAGTGCCTGCAGCAAGTTGCTGTCGTCTCGATGTCAGCAGCTGCCACGGGTATCTGGTGATATCCATTGCGTAAGTGGATTTTGCTGAAAATTCGGGCTCCTCAGAGTTGGTGAAAAAGCTTGTCGGCTCTAGGGAGAGGGTAGCGGTTCTTGACGGAAGCGTCATTCAATGCCCGAGAATCCACGCACATCCGCATCTCACCAGTTTTCTCTTTCACGAATAGTACTGGTACGGCGTATGGTGACGTGGAAGGGAAGATGAACCCCTGACCAAGCGTCTTGTCGAGCTGCTTTTTCAGCTTGGTCAGCTCAAGGTCACTCATCCGATAGGCTCCTTGGACAGTAAGTCTGATGCCCGGCTTCAGCTTGATGCGATGGTCAATGTCTCGTCGAGGAGGTAAGGTCTTTGGGAGTTTTTCGGGGAAGACGTCCGCAAACTCCTCGACGAGCGATACAATCTCTTCAGGTACCATTGCAAGCTGTGTGAGGCCGATGAAGTTGATGAGGTTGACAATGAGTCAGTTGCTACCACTTCTCCTTCTCCCATTGGCTTGAGATGTATGAGCCAAGCACGAGCCCCTTCTTGTATACAGTGCTTGGCCACGTTGAGCGGTGTCGGCACACTGGTTGTTGCTTTTCGGCTTCCGTGACTTCCTCTGCTGCTTCTACCTTTGCTGTTTCCACCACCGGTTTTTGTCCTGCACGTGGAAGTTTTTTTTTGGTACCGTCTATCTCTACGTAGACGTCGCCGGTGTTCCAATCAACCACATGATTGTGCCAGTACAGGAAATCTTGTCCAAGGATGATTTTGTGATCGCTCATTAGACAAGACCTCCAGACTGTTACATTCTGAACATCTCCCACTTGTAGTCGTAGTGGTTCTCACTGTCTCCGTATCTGCAGTCTCTTGTTGACGGTTTTTCCTTCAAACACCCCTGGTTCGGTCTGCAAACCCAGCTTGTGAACCATGTTGTTGCTTAGGAAGCTGTGCGAAGCTCATCCATCCAATAGTGCCGGTACCGTTCTGCAACTTTTGCATCCTCAAGGCTGAACGTTTAACAGTATTGCCGGTTGGTCGTCCTTGTACCCTTTGTCGAATTTCGCGATCTGAAAAATCCTTTGCAGTGATGTGGGCCATTCAGATGGACAATCGTTCGACGCAGATAACTCCTCGTGGACAAGAATTGTGCCTTTTAGTCTTGTCCTTTGCCGTTTCCTGATTCATTCTTCTACGACCCCCCCACCCCCCCCTTTTGGCCTGCTGATTCCTCTGACAATTTCGAGTGATGTGCCCGAATTTTCCGCAATTGTACCAGGTTCGCGTATCTCCTTGGTCGACTGTGTCCACTTCCATTGCAGTCGAGGAGTCCGCCGACTGGTTTTTTCTATTTCCATGATAAATGTGGTTAGGAGGTCGTCAGCCGTAGGTTTCTTGATCCGAGTATTGTAGTCGGCGCAATCAATCCTTTCTGCTACTGCGATCATCCGCGGCAAGTCATTCTGGATGCCAAAAATGGCGATCGCTCCCCGGATATCTCCCTTGAGGCCATGGTTGTAGTGAAAACAGAGTTTCTTGGGGGTGATTTTTGCTCCTGTGATGATCTCGCAAAATGTCCGCATGTACTCCGTCACGCCAGACTGCTGACGCACACATTGGAGTCTATACCATGCGTCAGATTTTTTGTAAAATCGTCCAAGACTTGGCATGGGCACAGGTTGTTGCGAGAAGGACGATACGACCGGGTGGGTCCTTGTGCCCAGTGAGTTATGAAAATGATGGACGGCGGTGAACAAGGGTACTGCGATGGGCATAGGGACGAGCCTCGTACGCTGCTAAAGGATGATGGATTATGAAGATGATACAGATGATAATGCTGATGAAGGACAAAGGAAGTCAAATTTTGAGGCAGAAATTGATGTAGGTTGATTACACTATGGAGGAGAGAAGGTTGAGGCTGAAGAGGCTGAGGAAGGAAAAGCGGCAGAAGAGGTTGGCTTGGCAGATGCTGATGAAGCAGTGAGATCCTTTCATGTCAAGAAAGTGACGGCTTGTTCCCCAGTTGGCCCGACACGGGCAGGAAGACTGGTGGTGTCCAATGTCCTGACACTGAAAGTAGTTCTGCTACAGTGAGGTGAGGGTTGAGAGAAGCAGAGAAGTCTGTAGAGGTCAGGAGAGTGACGACTTGTTGCATCAGTTGGCCTGAAACCAACGGGCAGGAAGACTGTGGCTTCGGCGACCAATTCAGCCGTCGCTATTGACAGCCTTGACAACGACAGCAGGGATGACAGGTGGCATGGAACGACAAGCGCGGATGAACAAAGAACTGGCGAATATGATCTCTGCACTCGAGGGTAACAACAGCCACCTACTCCGACAACTCAAAGTAGCAATGGAAGCTCTTCGCAATGCAAGCACGCGTGAAGCGGTGCTCGTCGAGAGAAAGTCCCAACTCTCGAGCAAACCCACAAATTTTCCGGCTCCCCTACAACCGTTTGATCCTGCAAACTCAAAAGGACCAACGGTTTGGATGTGGATGACGAGTTTTTAGGTATACTTCACCGATGCTGGGGTCAACGAAGATCAAAAGAAAATTGACCTCGCGGCCGCTCTTTTTGCGTGGCATGGCATTATGTTGGTGGTCCGACCTAAAGGCCATCCAACGGCAGCAGGAGACCGGCAGAGCATCATTGACGGCTCATGGTGCCCGTCTCACATCACCGACCGCAGGCATTCTACCCTTGGAGCACATCAACCCACACTCGCAAGACGTGCTGACGCCACCAACCAACACAGCTCGCCCCTGTGCCCAACTTTCATCATCAGCTTTTACCTTCACCATCAGCTTCATCTGCATCTGTCACCAGCACAAGGATCTACACAAGCTAGCTGCCTGCAGCTTGCACCCAAGCCGACAGCAGCTTTCTCGTGGCTTGTCGGTTCTCGCCTTCCCCTTGCCGCATCCTACCCCTCTAAAAGCAGTAGCGCATGAGGTTTCGCCCCTGTACCCACTCCTTCATCAGCTGCTCTTCCACCATCATCTTCGTCATCCGCTTGGCATAAGGACCCACTCGGTCAAACTGTCTAGTAGAAACCTGCACCCAAGCCGCTTCCCTCAGCAGGGCACACAGTTCCACTCCCGTGCGCAATAATCGTCTATCTGCAATCATCAGCACCACTCTGCTTCCTCCTTTCAGCCACAAGCAGCATCAGCATTCCACGTTAAGGACACAAGAGAGACTAAATTAAAAGATTTTGACTCAGGGTATCAGACACCAACCGTGTCCCTGCTCCTCCTTCCGAGCAAGCAGTGGAACAAGCCGCCGATCCCCTGAGGCAAATCTGTTCAGCAACTTTCTCCCTCAATCAGCACAGAGGGCACAGAGAATCCGTTGTGGCAGAACTCCCTCTGTGAGTGGTAGTGCTCTCCTCCACCTTTGTATCACCATCAATGGGTCTCCTGCCATGGCACAGCAGGGTCTGCAACGCCCAATCCTGGCTGAGTTTGGTGAAAATACAACAACATGGTCAGAAGCCGTTCTCTGCAAGCCAGGAGTTGGGACACGCAGACAGAGTATCGCGCCGATTCACTCCTACGCGGATGATACAAACACAGGCCCTTCACCCAACCACATTCCCCCTTCTACCACCAAACACTTTGGGTTGTGTGCGTACACCTTCCACCCCTCCTACACACATCCTACCATCATCTTCTTCAGGAGGCTCACACGGGTCCATGTCTCTGGCACAACATCCGTAAGAAGCCATGGTGGAAGAACTGGATCAACACAACTTTCAGCAACCACACCAGTCTTCCCCCACTGTCTGGACGCATCAATTTCCTGCCTGCCTTCACCATCTATGAAGAATCAGAGACCGTGGATCACTAGGTTGCTGAAATCATGGACCTCCTCTTTCCCGAGTTCCTTCATGGATTTGGAGTGGCAGATGCCCTTCTCGGCTCTCCTTTCTACATTGGTCCTTAAATCAATGATGCAGAAAGAAATGGGAGGTATATAGACATCAATCAACACGTTTGTGCAGCACTCTGGATGGTCATTGACAACAGTCATCATGAGGCCTTGACCAGGCATCCAGACAATTTAAGTGCAATGTGGTATGACTTCCTCCTAGCCTGTCGAGTCGACCCTCCGATAGAGGACAAAAAGGAAAATTACTCGTACAGGTGAAATCCTCGCTCTCTGTCAGCTTCAAGGGGGTGTCAAGAATATAAATCTGGTGGCGAGAAGGATCATCTCTTGGGTTACTCCAAGTTTTCAATAATGGTTCCGGCTCGTCCCCAAACCAACTTGACCAACGGATCATCGGCTCTGTGACCGTGCGACGGATAGTCAAGATATCCCCTAATAATGTGACATGTGTCACCCGATTCTGCCTAGCGGAAAGAAGCCGTTGCTTTACCTATTTATCGTGTTCTGCCTATATATACCGAGGATGTTCATTCCCTCAAGTTTAACCCACAACAGTTCTTTCCATCATGTTCGCCTTTGCGTCCGCAGCTTCATCACCGTGTCTAAGCTCTACTCGCTTATCGCCCATCATGTCCTCGCCATCCTATCCCAGTCTTTGCTCCGTCCCTCTCGCTCTTCCGCTCATCTTGTCTCGTCCATCAATCCTATGCTCCATTTAAGGCTCGCTCTTGTCCATCTCCATTCTCTCACTGCACTCTGTTTTCATCCATCGCAGGCCTCTCATTCTCAGTTTTTAACTAACTCGTGAATTGCTTCACAGCTCTCTGATTATGTCATCAACACACACTCACACAAGCTCCTGCATCCTCCCCATTTACTTCAGCAGCCGTCTGCCCTGCTTCTATCATTCTTCTGACAACAGGAACGGGGACATTGATAAGGATAGGGAGAGGGAGAGATAGAGAGAGAGAGAGAGAGAGAGAGAGAGAGAGAGAGAGAGAGAGAGAGAGAGAGAGAGAGAGAGAGAGAGAGAGAGAGAGAGAGGGAGAGAGAGAGAGAGAGAGAGAGAGAGAGAGAGGGAGAGAGAGAGAGAGAGAGAGAGAGAGAGATAGAGAGAGAGAG
>SZWC01000236.1:130597-143764 GCA_023375785.1 Penium margaritaceum | reverse complement strand
AGGAAGCTAGCTCAACCTCTAGAGTTCCTCTTTAAGTTTCTAGAAGGTCAGGTGAGGATCCAGGAAGGTGGCTCACCTTCTAGATGGGGTGACTTGTCCTACAAGGCATCTAGAGGTGTCTTGGTCTTCTGGACACCTTCCCTCCTACTAAAAGCAAGCTGAGGAATCTAGGAAGGGGCAGAAGCTTCTAGAGGAGGGAAGGGATGCCTTCCTAGGTGGGAAAAGGACAGCCTACCAAGGGCCACTCTAGAAGCCATAGAATCTGCTAGGAAGCTTCAAATCTGGCATGCTTTGGTGTTCTGGAAAGCTTAGATCAGTGGCTATAAAATACCACTGCATGTGAGCCTTGATAAAGAGTTCATTCCCAGCCAATTGAGGCTAAAACTTTTGCCTCACTCTCTGACCAGATTTTGCCATCCTTGGAACCAGTTGCCTCCACAGTTTCAGTCTCTCCAAAAACAGTTTGTGGTGTGAACCAGCCACTGCTAGGGACCCTCCAGAGTGCACAGTCACCCTCAGATCAACACAAGTATCCAAGCATGTGGATCGGGCCCATCCTTCCTTGATGGGCTGAACGGCTCCGGCTTGGGTGGGCTCGGGACGTCCACCGCATGTCCGTTTGTGGTGGCAATTGTCACAGGTGTTGTCACTGGATGCTTCGTGAGCTTTTGATTGAGGTACAAGTTCTGCTCCTCCAACATGTCTATCTTGGCATGCATGTCCTTGAGGAGCTCCTGCAATGGTGCTGCTGCTGTTACTTCACCTAGCAGGTCAAACGCCGCAGCAAACGCGGACGTACCTGATGAAGTTATCTCTGCGTCCGATACAACTTCTTCCTGAACGGGTCCTCCGGTTATCACCTTGTCAGTGGAGTGTGTGGTTGGCCTTGGGCATGGATCCGCCAAAGAGACGAGATGCATGTTGGTCTGCGCTGACTAGAGAGGTTGCCACGTAGATGATTGTGCCCCTGAGCCAAGGGTGGCTCTGATATCAAGTGTAAACCAGGCGCGGTGTGCTAGCCTCCATCGCATGGTGTAAGCACCAGCCGACCGTAACGGCGACCAAGGAGAGGCCGGTTCACACCTTTATGGGATTGTGAAAGCATAGGATTATCTTCGGGGAGCACGAAAACATGTGTGGCACAGAGGGAGTCAGCTATACTTCTTATGCAAGTGTCAACATACAAGACTATATACGCATGATGACACATCCTAGTTGACCCGAGGTTGCCGAGCCGTGCACGGATCTGTACGGGTCTGGGATGAGAGTTATTGCCTCAGCATCACGTAGTTCATCATCCCAGCTTTCCAACCACGGCAATTTGTTGCTGGCCGCACCACTAGCGGCGGTGACGGCCGTCCGAAGCGCCTTTTCAGGAAATAACACATTGGGGCACCATTCCAAAGCACCTTTCATCCTCAATGATCCTTGATTCAGTGTCTAACCGAGCCCCAAGGCGTGCTTCAGCCTTGTTGGGTCTTCTGAGGGTCGAGCCTTGGTCCTTGGGGATGATTTCTCGTCACCTGGTATCCCCTCGGCCGCTCCAACGTTTGGCCGGGTGTAACTTCCTCAATTTTTGATGGATTGACCCAGTTCTTGGGTCGCACAATGTTTCCTATAGATTCCAAATCCACAGTGAGAATGCTTTTTAAGGAGCATCAAGCCGTGATCAGTGCCGTTGGCACTGTCTGGCTTACATGCACTTAGAGTACAACCAGCATCAGCCCTCCGCCATCATCGTGCACGTACATGCTCGGGTCATTCTGACAATGCGTGAATGAAAGACTGGTCATGAAACCTGCCATCTCTTTGTACCACATCCTTGGAGCCTGTTTGAGCCCATAGAACACTTTCATCAACACTTACACCTTTCCCTTGGGAGCTTTGACTCCTTTGGGCAACTCCATCAGCACCTCCTTGTCGAGTTTCGCGTAAAGGATAGCTGTTGTGACATCCATTTGGTGTACCTCTAGGTTCTTTGTGGCTGTAATGGCGAGGAGAGAGCGGATGGAGGCAATGGTCACAACGAGCGCAAACTTCTTGTCATACTCGGAGTCATGACGTTGAGAAAACCCCTTAGGTACTACCATCGCCTTGAACTTTCTGATGCTGCCATCGTACTTTCTCTTTACTCGGAGGACCCTCTTGGATCCCACCACGTGGGCCTTGTCAGTTCTATCTACTAGCACTCACGTGTCGTTCTCGTCTATGGACGTGAGCTCGCTGTCCACTGCCTCCTTCCCCTTGGCTGAATCTGGGCCGTTCATTGCCTCCGCCAGTGCAGGTGGCTTTCCTTGAGCCATGTACGACCAACTTAGGCCAGTCTAATCTTGCTCATACCACAGGGGTTCTTTCTTTGGTCACAAACTGCGCCGGGGTGCTGGTGCAACTTCCTTCTCTGTTGATGGCTCTGTGGTAGCACAAGTGGTGGTTTGTCGTCGTCATGATTGGAAGAGTCGTCAGACTCTAACTCAGAGTTGATAGCCCCAGATGCCTTAGTATCTGTGTCCATGTCTGATGGTGCGTCATTATGGGTAGCTGCTCTCCCATTCCTGCCACTGCTGGTAAAGCAAGCTAGTTGTCAGGTGCTTGGTCTTTGGACTCGAGCAACACTATCCACTCTCCTGCCTTGGGAGTGAGGATCGGGTCCAGCAGCTCTCCCTTTTCACGGGTGTGTTTGTCAAACTCGACATTGCGGCTACTCACGAGCTTGCCTACTGCCTGGTCCCAAAGCCGATGGGCTTTGTGTGACGTGTTGTACCCAACCATGATGGACTTCTTAGAACGTGCATGAAACTTGCCTCCACCCTCTCCTGACTATATCTTCACCCAGGCAGTTGACCCGAACACCTTCACATGACAGGCATTGGGTTTCCTTCCCAACCATGCGTCTTCTGGGGTCTTCAGTTGCTTGTCTTGCTCCTTTCCACAGTTCCACAAGGCGGTTGCTGGTGTGAGGTTCAAGAGGAAGAAGGCCGTTGTTGCTGCTTCATCACAAAAGTGAGGTGGGATCTTGGCATCAAAGAGCATGCTTTGCACCATGCCAAGCAGGGTCTGGTTCATCCTCTCAGCAAGGCCTTGCTCGTGGAGGATGCCATGATGCTTGAGCCAAGTCTTGCATGCCTCGTACTCATCCCCGTTGTCACTCCAGAGCATCTTGGACGTTTGCCGTTCTACCATGGTGACGAAGTCAAGGAGCATCTCCTAGACCTCTTCCTTGGTTTGAGGAAGTAGATCCACACATGCGGCTGTGGTTGTCGATGAAGATTAGGATGTACTTGCTTCCTCCGTTAGACGTGCGGAAGGGTTCACACACATCACTATGGATCAGCTCCAAGACATTCTTTGCTTGTTGACTTCCTCTCCCAAACAGCTTCTTCTTTTCCTTCACTTGGAGGCATGGTTCACACAATGTACACCCTTCTCCGTGCTTCATGGTATACCCTTCCATTCCGCGGACCACCTCTTGCTCCTACATCTTCTACAGCGTGCTGTTGGCCACGTGGCCAGATCGCGAGTGCCATAGCATCAGTGTCCTTGGTTGATGTGGCGGCCGCAGCGGTCACCGGTGGTACATCCTTTGGCTTTGGTGCCTCTGTCTCGGTGGCACATGCTAGTCCCTCATCCAACGCCTTGGTGACCTTGATGTGAAGCACGTCGAGGCTGTCGAATCTTGGAACTTGAAGCATGAGGTTGTCTTTGGTGTAGAAAATCTTGATTTCCTTGTTGTTTAGGGTCACGGCTTCCTTCTTGCTGAACACCAAGGTCATGTTGTTGTCAGTGATTTGTGAGACGGACAGCAGGTTTGCTGTGAAGGAGGGCATGTACACAACATTTTGCAGATCGACCTCCTTCTTGGTATCGTTCACGTTGAACGTGATCACCTTGTCCCCTTCACCCATGGCTTGGACGAAGCCGCCGTTTGCACACTTGATACGCATGTCAGATCTGGCCATGGAGATAAATCCACCCTTCTCTTTTGAGGAGTGGTGGTTGGTGTCTGAGTCAAGGGTGAATACCCCAGGCCTAAGGAGCACTGCCCCCTTCATGGATAACCCTTCTTCTCCTTTCCACCCTTGTTCCCGCCTTATTTCTTAGGACTATGACAGTCCCTAGCCCAGTGCCATGTGTTGCCACAGTTGTGACAGCTGCGGGGCTTTTTGGAACTCTTCCCACTACCATTGCCTTTCCCTCCACCGCCACCGCTTCCGCTGCTGCCTTGACTAGAGCAGGAGCTTGCACATTGTCCACCAAAGTGAGAGGCATAGGCTGAATTGTTTTCCTCACTGCTAATGTAATGCATGGACTCGTTGCGGACGTGTTCAGCGACAGCCTCATATGTCAGATCTGCTTCCTTCCAACCACTAAATATATTGATCAAGGATCCGCAGCTTTGTAGCAACGCCATTACAAGGATCATAGCACGCATATTGGAGTCGAGTTTCCATTCCATTTGTTGGAACTCTTGCAGCGCGTTCTGAAATGATTGTAGGCATGAGGGTATCAATTCTCCTTTGCTCACCCTCATCGACATCAACCTTTGGAAGATGAAGAGTTGGTTTGTTAGGGCGTTTGGCTGATACTCCCTTAAGAGTTTTGTGTAGGCCTTGGCGGCCAACGTGCATCCTGTGATATGGGAATGTTAATTCTCGTTAATGGACATCACAAGTATGGTGAGAGCCATGTTGTTCTTTGTAGTCCATGCTGCAAGGTCAGCCACATGTGTAGCTACTGTCACATCTGTGGGTGCTGTATCGGTCCCTCTTAGGATGTTGAGGAAGCTACGCACGTTCATGAAAATTTCAAACTGCCATTTCCCTGTGAATTTGGACATAGATGCCCTGAGGCGGGCTTGAGTTGGATCCGACATTTTTAGCGGTTTCTCATTTTCTCTGCTTTGCTGCTACTCTGTTTTGTTTAGGCCGATGAGGCTGAAGAGGCTACTGACTGAAGAGGCTATTGTCAAAAGTGTAGTTGGTTCCGTTGCATACCCCTCCCGCCAATGATCTTCTAAGGAGATGGTGCCGTCCTGAGACAAACAGGCTCGGGGTCGTACCACCTTGTAAAAGGATAGAGATTTATCCTGTTGGGGATCGATAGTCTTGTCCAACATGGACAGAGCTATTCTTTGTACCCCAGTCCACCACGTACGTGCATCCTACCCGAAGAAGCGGATGGAGCCGATGGAGCAGATGGAACCGCCTGATCTTTGTGTCCCTGTTGTACCTATGCACCTTGCAAGACCACGCGCAAGTCGGTCTTGGAAGCGTGCTTTAGAACCAAAGGTGTGGGCCCATCACCCTTTGCCAATGCATCGGATAGCAACGGTCTAGAAAACGGGTCCCGACGTGGGAGGCCGCCGACCGCTATTTGCATTGCCACCAAGATAGCATATCACCCTCAAACGAGGGATTTACACTTTAGGTTTATTCAGTTTGGAACCTCACGAAGTCTGCATGAAGGTCTTTAGTGTCTACCATTGGTTGGACACACTGTGAGGAGTCTCAAAGGCAAGAAATGTAAATAGATTCATGAAGGTTATAGGCTTTTATACTTGAAGAGATTTGCTAATGCTTCTGCGCGTGGTGGCTCCACAGGAGCCAACCTCAACCTACAGACCTACTTGGTGCGTATTGAGATCGTCAAGTGTCATCCGCAAGGTAGGGTCTAATAAGCTTCCTAGAAGCCTTCTGTCCCATTTTGGACCACAAAGAAAACTGCGGCCATCACGGTCTTTGAACCCACGACCCATGAGCTCCGGTGTCTGTCCCAACTAGGCCACAAAGGTGTGTTTCCTATGATGATCGCCAGGGGACATACCCATTACGGGCAGTGCATTCCAGACCTATCTCAGAACAGACCAAGGGGACGTACTCCATAGAGCAGTGCATGCCTTGTCCGTCCGTGCAGCGATCCAGCCAGCCAGCTAGCCAGTGGAAAAGGTGCATACCATTTAACAAGTTTGGTGTTGGTACAGGCTGTGGTTTTTGTTTTGGTGTTAGTCTTGGATTTTTTTATTTATGTTGCTGATGGTGATTGTGGTGGTGGCGGTGGCTGTGGTGATGGTGTTGTTGTCGATAGCAGCGGCGGCGCTGTTGTTGTTGTTGTTGGTGGTGGTGGTGGTGGTGGTGGTGGTGGTGGTGGTGGTGGTGGTGGTGGTGGTGGTGGTGGTGGTGTGGTGGTGAGTGTAGTGGTTGTGGGGTTAAACATGGTGGTGTGGTGGTGGTGATTGTGGAAGAGACAGGGGAATGGGGAAAAGTGTCTGGAACAATAAAGACAGCCTGAAACGGGTTCTCATGAGGGAGGAGATTTGGGGCTGTTGAAGGANGTGGTGGTGGTGGTGGTGGTGGTGGTGGTGGTGGTGTGGTGGTGAGTGTAGTGGTTGTGGGGTTAAACATGGTGGTGTGGTGGTGGTGATTGTGGAAGAGACAGGGGAATGGGGAAAAGTGTCTGGAACAATAAAGACAGCCTGAAACGGGTTCTCATGAGGGAGGAGATTTGGGGCTGTTGAAGGAGAATGGCATTGGCATGGCACAGCCGCAGTGGTGACATTGATGGCACTGATGATGGTGTTGAATGCAGTAGTATTTGGTGATTTCAAGGCCAAAGAGACAAAGGCTGTCAGCAGCGCCAACGACTACACAAGAAATGGCAGCAGCTGTGGTCAGCTGACATGGCAAAGACAAGACCAGTGACAGCAAAAAGTGGCAGAGCGGAACGGGAAGCGATGGAGGCGGAAGCAGACAGTAATTGAGGCGGAACCCTGAGGTCCATGTTAATGCCCAGATGTCATGTTGAAACACACGACGCATAGTGGCTGTGATGTGTGGGAGTAATGGTTAGTTGACCTACTTTTATACACTCTATAACCTTTTTATACTACTCCTCGAATATCTTCATTTCCTAAAAGTTTACAAATGTGTATGCACTTGTCACATCAACAGTTTGCCAAGGAGTCAAAGGAGTTCAAGAATGTTGAGGCTCTTCTTTGTAAAACTTTAGTGCCATTGAGAAGTCGACCAAAGACTACAGAAAGTTGGATTCAGTTTACAAATATCATGTGGAGACTGCAAGAATCGGTCAATTTTTTTATCCTTCTGAAATGGAACAGTGGAGAACACGACATCTAGCCAAAAATCCCTCGGTCGAATGGCAGAATAATCTACAGGTCTACGTGCCATGGGCCTTAATTCTAAGGACAAAGATTCCCACGTGTGGAGTTGAGGGACTTGTGCATGTCAGTCACACAACACTTCTCCCTCCTGTTTAGGCGTAATGTCCATGCACAGTGAAAGAAATAGTTCAGTGCCGGTTGTGATAGTTCTTGATCTATTGTTTAACACCTTGGTGGTTGTTATAGGGCTTCTAGCTATTGCGTGCAGCATCTAGAAACATCAATTCACGAAAAACGCCATCACTGTTCCTTGTTGGTATTTTCCAGAAATATCTTTGCCTACGTACTCCATATTCTCGTTTGGTTCAACAAGTGGTGGAACATCTGCACCAGGAAGGTGGTGGATTTGATCTGGTAGGTCTTGAGTCGGCTGATGTGGAACACCGGTTGGATAGCCACCCCTCACTCCAGACCCAGATTACCAAATCATCTCTAAACATTTGCCATATTTTGGTCAGTCACTTCCTTCAACATCATCAGCAGCAGCACCAGTATCTCAACTGCCGCAAACAACAGTCCGTGAAATGACAGCAGCAGCAACACCAGACGCACCACTCGAGGAACCATCCTTTGGCGTTTAACCCGAACCAAAAAAACAACAACCACAACCAATCCACCATCAGCATCAATGGCAGCAGAAGTTTGGGGTTCAACCAGAACCAACAAAACAGCTGCCTCTACAGTTACTTCGTTGACACAGACGGGACCTCAATCTTCAAGACCGCCATCTTGAATTGCATCGTGTCTCCTTTCTCCCCTCCGGGATTGCTGCCAGGGAATATCTCAGCAACCTTCCATGACCAACTCCTCCCATGAATTCTCAGAGACGTTGCTAACCTCGACTTGCTCTCCTCAACACCACCATCCAAACCACTTCCATCGCCACTCCCAACACGTACGAAGAAAATGTGAATGGTCCCCAGGGTGACCGATGGCACGCTGCAATCGCCGGTGAACTAGCCTCCTTCAAAGCTACCGTCACCTACATCGATGTTCCTTGTCCACCACACACAAATGTGCTGGCAAAACAATGAGCTTTTTTAGTCAAAACTTGCCTGGGAAAACGCACAGTTCAAGGCTTGGTATGTGGAAAGAGGTTTTTTGCAGTGATACAGAGTGGACGTCTTTGAAACCTTCTCCCCAACCACCAAAATCATGACTTTACAAGCCCTCCTTCACATCACAGATGCACACGACATGGAATTGTACGCACTAGATGTCTCCATTGCCTTCCTACAAGGAGATCTTCATGAAACCATCTACCTGACATTACCTCAGGGGTATTTTCCAAATAATCTTGACACAGTTTAGAAACTGGACGTCGACGATCTGGCTTTGGCTTCGACTAATTCCATAGCTTTCCAGAAACTAAAGGCAGGGCTCATTGGTCGTTTCACCATGACGGACCTCGGGGAACTAACCCACTATCGGAGATGGAAAGACAAGATTGAGAGAAATGCCTAAAAACTCTCTTTCAGGAACCCTACATTGCCTTGCTACTAAGGCACTTCGGACTTCAAAACAGTACGGGGGCACCTACTCCGGTGACTTTGTGTCACAAGCTTACAACACCAGCATACACAGTAAGCTTGCCATCACCAGAACTCTACCTAGAACAGGTGAATGTTTTGATGTATGCAATGGTTTGTACCCGACGTGACCTTGCTTTTCCTTTCAGCGTGTTCTCTCGGTACGTTGGCGACGATAACTACAGTGACCAGCAAAACAAACGCTGAGGTACCTGGGTAAGACCTCGTTCTCCTATCTTAAACTTGGAGGAATAGGAACAATCATTCTTGAAGGATACAGTGACTCCTCCTGGGCAGATGACCTGACCAACTGTTAATCCTCACAAGGTTTCGTCTTCCATCTTGGCTCTGGCCTGATCAGCTGTTGGTCTACCCACAGCCACACCCTTTCTGTAGTGTCACAACAAGAGCACAGTTGCTCTCACGCGGAACCCAGTTTTTCACGTGCGGACCAAGCACGTTAACCTGCACTACTTCTTCATCCGTGAGAAGATGCAAGCCAAAGAGCTGCTAGTCCAACACGTGGTCTCGAATGCCAACAGAGTAAACATCTTCACCAAAGCTCTAGATCAAGTCCAACATGCAAGCCTGGTCTATCTCCTTGGTCTAAGGACCAAAGACACCTAAAGCATTATATGCTCAATCCCTTCACGTGGGGTGTCAAAAAAAAAAAAGAAGAGAAACCAACAAAGGAGACCGACACACCAGTGGGAACATACCAAAATCAAGAATCCGCACAAAGCTCAACGGAAGCAGCAAAGACTAGCGACAATCGCGCCTCGGCGATACCGCAAACGCACAATACTTACCAATACCAAACTAGCGCCTCCACCTTGCATGGGTTCTAGCGAGTGAAAAATCATTACATTAGGTTAGCACCATCTAACCGCTCGGTGTCCAAGCGGAGACACGGCGGTGAGGCCAAGGCAAACATGATGAAAAGACTATTCTAGGCTAACTTTGAAGAAATGAACATCCTCCGTAACCTACAGCAGAACAGGAAAAACGCACTATATAATGGCTTCTTTTTGCTAGCCGGACGTGTTGCAACATGGTCTCGTTATTAGGGAGTGACCCGTCTTTCAGTCATCGGTGTGACAAAGAATCCATTGACGAGGTAGTTCAGTGTGGAACCTGAACTTCATTGAGGGCTCAGATTATCCGAGGGATTATTTTAGTGTTGAATTCAATATTCCAACAGGTAGAAACAAATAGCAATGGAATCATGCACGAGAGGGAAGAGTGATGAAAGTGGAAGGTTGGTAGTGAGAGTAAGGAGTTAGCCAGAAAATAGGAAGGTGAAGAGCGGAAGTAGGATGTAATTTTGTGGTGTGAGGTAGACGATAGCACGCTGGAGAGAAGCTGAGAGGTAGGCTCTGATAACTTGGAAAGCTGAGAGAAGGAATGGACTGATGCCACAAAAAGCTACAAGAAAGTGGGTAGTGAAGATGAGCAAGAGATGGATGATAGAGAGGAGACACAGCAGCGATGGCTGCAAAACCAAAAGCAAGAATGATGGATAGAATTGTTATGGGTTAAACCACTGAGAAAAAAAACTTCCTCCATGTACATGTAGAGTAGAGAAAAACAGGAAAAAAACACTACAGATTAACTGTTTTTTTCTACTAGGCGTACACGTTGTGACATATTCACATTTACTAGGACGCCTTGGCTTGAAGTTAGCGGTCACAGAATGAGTATCTGCTTCTGAGGTTATTCTTGATGGAGGTGAAC
The DNA here is from genome assembly GCA_023375785.1 of Penium margaritaceum. Taxonomy (NCBI): domain Eukaryota; kingdom Viridiplantae; phylum Streptophyta; class Zygnematophyceae; order Desmidiales; family Peniaceae; genus Penium; species Penium margaritaceum. The sequence goes on along the minus strand of SZWC01000236.1, from coordinate 133,327 downwards.
CCTCTAGGATGGGGACAATACTTGCATCATCATGTAGCCCGACTTATTCAGTCTATGGTGTCTTGACATAATTACCTGATGTTTTGAAGTACTAACATAGCCTTGGCAAAGGACGAGCGAGAGAGTAATGGCTTCACCGAGATACAGCCAAAGGCAAACAAGATGGATATAACTAAAATGAGTTCAACTCGGATATCCTTTGTAAAAAAAATGAAATATGTTAGAGATCATGGCAACAACCTCTTTTTGGTAGTTGAACACATTTGGACTTGATTGCATTAATAAGGGACAGCTTGCATCCGGATTAAAGGTTGTGGACCAAAGATATGTTGTTGAGACAGTTTGAGAGTCATGGGTGACCTAGGAGATGAATACAAGCAATCTCATCAAAGTCTCTTATTTCTGACATCTCCCTTGAATCTGAAAAGAATTGAAAAGCAAGAGCATTTAGGTGGTGTCACTTTTAGAGGTTATGAGGTCATTGTTTCCATATTTACAGCATTTTTGTTATGTTCACTAAGGTGGCTTATGCAGCATTCCCAAGTGCAACCGCAAAAGACTCTGCCAGGGTTGAGAATTCTTGTTCCTATCGGAAGGAAAGGTACTTTATCCGGTGATACTAGAGGACAGAGACAGGCCTCGAGTAACTCTCTCCACATTCAGGGAGGGTTGCGCCCATTTACATGGATCAAGGGGTGGAAGATAGGCCCAGAGATAGTTTGCACAGATCCTGCCTGATCTTTGTATCCCCATTAAGAGTGACGTTGGAGAGAGGTCCTTCTGGAGGGGAGCTCTTGAAGAGGAAGGATACTGTAACATAACAGTGGTACAGATTCCTCCAATTCAGATAGGAGCAAATGTGGCCAGAGGATATAATGTTTGTTAAAGTGTATTAGTGATGCCCTTTCCATGAAAAGTTGAGAGGTCTGAGGTGGAGTAGTGTTTATTGGAAAACATGCTGCATTTGCAAGGACCAAGGATGAGGGTGTAGGAGTTGTCAAGCACAGTGAAGGGAGGAAGGAGCTACTGGTGATGATGATGAGGACAATTGCGATGAAGTGACAGGTAGCTTTGAACAAAGTGAGGGAAAATGACACCACTCCTTTGCTGCTAAATGAAAGGCATCACTTCTTTGCTGCTGTTTGTGGTTGCTGAGATGTTGATCGCTGGCATGGACGCAGGTCACTACTGCGGAGGGAAGTGACATGTGATCGATTTTATTGATTGCTGACAGATGACGTGGACGTAGGTGGCCGGTGCAGAGGACAACGACCTGTGCAAATCCAGAGAGCCGATTACTATAAACTAACTGATGGCCTTGGCACAGGGATGAGACCTCGTGCGTGAAGCAATGTTGATGATTCCGATGATCAAGATGATGAAGCAGATCAAGCTGATGAGGCTGATAATGCCAAGATTTTTGCTCTGTGGCAGGGCGACACGACTGTTGGAGGCGCGGCTTGGAAGACGTGAGGCAGAGAGGCACTCGATGGCAGCACTGATGATGCGTGATGGCAGTTGGGGAGGTAAAGAGCTACAGATCAGGTGTAGTTGCAGCAATGCAGACGCAAAAATGAGAGACAAGAAGTGACAGGAAGCTTTGAATGAAAAAGTGGTAGAATGCAACTTGGCTACTGCTATAAGCTGTCAGCCTCTGAAGGGGCTGGACATCACCACAAGAGTTCAGCTGGACATTGTTTGAAATCACTACAGGAGGTGACACCGGGGCCAGAGGAGCAATGCAGACCGTCACAGCTGACGTAAGCTTTGGATGAAGATGACAGATGAGGAATCAAGGCAACGAGACCACCAGACATTTGAAACAACCAAATACATTTAGCTTTGGCGTAGGACGGGATCACAAATGCCTGAAGGTGATGAATCTCAAGAGGCATACTCAAGTTTGCAATGCTGACATAGGTAGCGTAGACAGTGACAAGACAAGCCACGAGAGCTCCAGCTGGAAGAGGAAGGCACTGGTACAGAAGAGGCAACAACTTGGTCAGGAAAAAACCATGTGATGTTGCTTGATGCTCTAATACCACGTCAGGAAAAGTGGCTGAGGAGAGCAAAAGTGAGCAGAAGTAAACAGAAGCAATGAAGGGCACACGATTGTAGTAAGGTAATTGAAGCCATGCGACAGAAAATAGAGCAAGGAGTTAGTAAAAAAACTGGAAATACAAAGGACAACATGATGTTAGACTTGGAGGAGTGTGAGGGAGACATTGGCATGCAAGAGAAGCACCGACAAGTGTGTTATTGGAGAAGAAGATCTGAGGAGCGAAGTGACAAAGCTAGGAGCTGTGAGAAAGACTGGTGAAGGATGAGCAGGAGAGGAATGGTAGATCAGAGGCATGGCAGCAAGGATCACGGTGTTGGAATGATGCTCCTCACCATGGCAGGAGTGACTCCAAAAGGGAACACCAAAAAGACAAGCCTTAGTGGCTTAGTGGTTAATGGTGTTCACCTATAGAGGCAGGGGCCCGGGTTCAAGTCCCACAAGATGAATTTCTTTCCTGCCTCAAGGGAGGTGGAAAAAAGATGCCAGGAAGCTAGCTCAACCTCTAGAGTTCCTCTTTAAGTTTCTAGAAGGCCAGGTGAGGGTCCAGGAAGGTGGCACACCTTCTAGAAGGGGTGACTTGTCCTACAAGGCATCTAGAGGTGTCTTGGTCTTCTGGACACCTTCCCTCCTACTAGAAGCAAGCTGAGGAATCTAGGAAGGGGCAGAAG
>SZWC01000236.1:109710-130077 GCA_023375785.1 Penium margaritaceum | reverse complement strand
GGATCAGGCCGCCACACGCAATGCAACAGGGCGGCATTTGTCACCTACGGCGCCTCGGAGAGACGCATGACGGTGGCCAATGGAAAAACAGAGGTGGCCGCCGGTGAGGGTAACGTCCGCATTGAGTCAGTTGTGGATGGCAAACCTGTCACGAGCACAATCTACGATGTGCTGCATATGCCCATCTTTGGGGCAAACCTGCTCTCCGTCATCCGCCTTACCGACAAGGGACTTGAGGTGCTCTTCACAAAGAAGGAGGCCGTCATCCGCAAAGAGGGCAAAGGTGAGGGGATTGCGCGTGCCAAGAGGGAGGACGACTTGTACCTGCTACGCGCAAAGATCCTCAGCAGCCGGGTGGGGTCCAACGCCGCCAACCTTGCAACGAAGGATGGAGGAGACCTGGACCTATGGCACCGCCGACTCTGCCACGTTTCTCCATCAACAGTGAAGGAGATGGCTAAGAGGGAAGTGGTGCGGGGTCTCCAAATCAGCGGCCTTGATGGAACCAAGGAGACCGTGTGTGAGCCATGCATCATTGGCAAATCAACTCGGCAGCCGTTTGTCGCCAAGGGGACGCGTGCATCGGCAAAACTGGCCGTGGTACACACAGATGTGTGTGGACCGCTTGAGAGCTCCATCGGCGGAGCTCGCTACTTCTCACCTTCATCGATGACCACAGCCGGAAACTCTACCTCTACCCAATGAAGTAGAAGAGTGAGGTCCTTGCGTGCATGCAAGAGTTTGTGGCTGATGTGGAGTGGCAAACAGAGTTGAAGGTGAAGGCGTTCCGGAGTGACAACGGTGGTGAATATGCGGGGTGCCTTGGGTGGATGAAGAGCAAGGGGATTGAGTGGCAGAAAACAACTCCACACTCCCCACAACAGAATGGCGTCGCAGAGAGAGCGAATCGCACAATCCTTAACATGGTGCGATCCATGTTGAGCGACGCCGGCCTTACACAACGGTATTGGGCGGAGGCGGCAAGGACAGCAGCTTACATCATGAATCTCATGCCGACCAAGCCGCTGAAGGACAAGGAGAGTAATGCGTGGAAGACGCCACAAGAAGTGTGGAGCGGGAGGAAGCCGGCGGTGGGTCACCTCCGCACGTTTGGTTGTGTTGCACATGCAATGGTGCAGGCACGTGAGGGACGGAGCAAGCTGGACCCGCGTACCCGTCGGTGTATTTTCCTTGGATATGAGAGCGGAAGCAAGGCGTACTGGCTCTTTGACCCAAGGAGGCAGCAGATTGTGCGGAGTCGCGACGTCACGTTCGACGAGAAAAGCCGTTGGACAGACAAGGAGGCATGTCTCTCCAAGAGGGGGGAGTGGATGCCACTCCTTGAGGGGGAGATGCCGGAGGACGTGAATGAGGGTGACGTCCTCCCAGCAACACCAGCCGGAGAGGATCGCCTGAGCGATGGGCAACCGGCAGAATTTGTTCCGGCCAGTTCGGGTGAAGATTCCGAAGCACCGGAGATGGACGAGGAGGCGGGGAGTCGATCTATGTCTCCAAGGTCTCCAAGAGAGGGGGATTAGGCGCTTGGAGAGGATGGCGCCAAAAGGGGACAGCAACAACAACAACCGCCTCAAGAGCCCCGCACAAGTAACCGTGTGCGAAGAAGGACAAAAAGATATGATGCCGACAAGGGCATTTGGACTGGGTTCGCGCAAGAGGAGCCTCAAGGAGGCACTGCACAAGAAGGATGGGGCTGAGTGGGAGGGAGCAATAAAATGTAAGCTCGCCTCNGACTCCAAAAAGGAACACCAAAAAGACAAGCCTTAGTGGCTTAGTGGTTAATGGTGTCCACCTCTAGAGGCAGGGGCCCGGGTTCAAGTCCCACAAGATGAAATTCTGCCCTGCCTCAAGGGAGGTGGAAAATAGATGCCAGGAAGCTAGCTCAACCTCTAGAGTTCCTCTTTAAGTTTCTAGAAGGCCAGGTGAGGGTCCAGGAAGGTGGCACACCTTCTAGAAGGGGTGACTTGTCCTACAAGGCATCTAGAGGTGTCTTGGTCTTCTGGACACCTTCCCTCCTACTAGAAGCAAGCTGAGGAATCTAGGAAGGGGCAGAAGCTTCTAGAGGAGGGAAGGGATGCCTTCCTAGGTGGGAAAAGGACAGCCTACCAAGGAGCACTCTAGAAGCCATAGAATCTACTAGGAAGCTCCAAATCTGGCATGCTTTGGTGTTCTGGAAAGCTTAGATCAGTGGCTATAAAATGCCACTGCTTGTGAGCCTTGATCAAGTGTTAATTCCCATCCAATTGAGGACAAAACTATTGCCTCACTCTCTGACCAGATTTTGCCATCCTTGGAACCAGTTGCCTCCATAGTTTCAGTCTCTCCAAAAACAGTTGGTGGTGTGAACCAGCCACTGCTAAGGACCCTCCAGGGTGCACACTCACCCTCAGGCCAACACAGGGAACCAAAGGCGTACATAATGGATGGAGATGGTTTTGGTTTTGTTTCCTCAATTTTGAGGAGATTAACATCTTTCGTACATACAGGAAGAAGATCATGGTAACGGCTTCTTCTCACTATTCAGATGCATTGCTGTTTGAAAACAAGACTTCAATAAGTAGACACCAAAAGATTGGCAAGACTCTACAAAAGATTCTGCTCCCATGCTGAACCACTTCAGCAACAGATTTCCAGTCTATAACCGGTGAACACCTGAGTTGAGCTACCTCTAATAAACAGAATCTGTCCGTAGAATGTCCGGCTAGTTTTATGAAGCTATTTTCATGTGTTGTCTTTTGTTCTCTTGCATATACGGAGGGTCTTAATTCCCTCCAGAAACAATCCAGAATAGTCATCCTGTGCAGTTTGACTTTGGTTCCCCGGTCCTCGCCGCCGTGTCTTTGCAGCTTGACTTTGGTTTGCTCTGCAATTCCTTTCTTGCTCAATCTTTGTCATCCACCCTCGCCTGTGGATGTGGGTATGGAAACTCTATCACTAGCCTCTTGACTCTTCCCACACACACATCATCACCGCAGGTGACTAATCCAAAGTAAACCTCTCAGACACAGCATCGTTGCCTTGACCAAGTGCAAGACTGGTGTTTCCTGTATCCATTGTAGACATGTTTGAGAGCTCAGAGGCTATTCTCAGCAAAATATGCTTGCTGTCTTTTAACACCATGGAGAATACATGAGATATTGCATGCACTTACAAACAATTGTGGTTGATGTGGTTGGCTGTTTAGGTTTTGCATACATTAGGGCTCTTGTTCATGTGTGGCCGGGCTGCTATTTGCACGGGATCACACGCCCGGATTATTCTGCTGTGTGAGAAACCACCGTCGGCACACTGCTAACACGTTGGGTTTGATCTTGGGCTGGCGGCCAGACCCAACGTGGGCCACTTGTGTGGATGGCTTGGTCGACCGAGGTATGGTTAATCACAGGAATATACACTGCTAGATGAGTGTATAGGTACCTATGTAGAAAGGTAGCTTCCTAGAAGGTTACGAGGGTCATAAGGTGTTTTTCAATATTGATACCATTATAGGCCTGCTAAGTGTTTCTTAAATCACCCATTTTGAGTACATGTTTTGACAGACCCTTCACATTTTAACTCTATGCTATTTGGCACATATACGGGACACTTTCACACATATACAGGGCACTCTTGCATGTATACAAAACACTCCATTGGATGAGCCCCCTCCTCTCCTCCCCCCCTCCCTCCCCGAGTGTACGAGGCAAGTGTGTGAGAGGATGTGCACGGTGGAATTTGTAAAAGGTACACTAGTGTACGTCTCGCGACTTCTTGGAGATTATCTCATGCAACTAAACTAGTGTCCTTTTTAAATATCATTCCACATAAACCTTCTCATACACTCGTCTCATACACTTTTCTGTTTTTGGGAGGGGGAGTGGGATTACTGGTCCATTGACATCACTCGGTTCTCCCACCTCCCGGAGTGTACAAGGTGAGTGTACGAGGGGGTGTATGTGGTGGAAGTCACGAAACGGACATTAGTTTACGTATTGTGACCTCCTAAAAAATCTCTCACGAGACTACACTAGTGTATTTTGAAGCATCCCCTCCACATACACCGTCTCATAACTCGCCTCATACACTTCCTCATTCTGAAGAGGTAATGAAAGACGGGTCCATCAACGTAGCTCGGTCCCTCTCTGGAGTGTACGAGGCGAGTGGTATGAGGGGGTGTATGTGGTGGAAGTTGCAAAATATATACTAGTGTACGTCTCGTGAATTCCTCAAAAATCTTTCACGAGAGTACACTAGTGTATGTTTTAATATCCCTCCCTCATACACCATATCATACACCTCCCTCGTATACGTTCTCGTTATGCTGGGAAGGGAGACAAGTCCCTTGACTTCGCTTGGTCCATTCCCCCCCCCTCCCCCCTATGAGTGTACGTGGCGAGCGACGACATGGTGTATGTGGTGGAAGTCACAAAATTTACACTAGTGTATGTCTCGGTGAATGAGATTTGAAGGCAGGTTTTGTAACTGTTTGACTATCCGGTTTGCGAGTGGTTTGAGTGGGGGATCCAAAATCCCCCCATGTGACAGAAGGGAACCTCCTAGGCCCTGCTACTTCGGGGTCCAACAGAACTCCGGGCAAGCAAAAAAATAGAACCCACAACCCTTGATGTGATTAGGGGATAGGTTTGGTTGAGTTTTGACAGTTATAATATCTGGTTTGAGAGTGGATTGAGTAGAGGGTCCAGAAATCACCCATATGATAGAAGCGAACCTACTAGTTCCCGCTAACGCAGGACCCAATAGGAGCCCAGCCAAGAAAGAATAAAACCTAGTGTTTTTGCTCATCAAAGACCCTCACAGTCCAAAGAACTCAATTCACGAGAGACAAAGACAACAGGACACGAATATGTAAGTTACAATACTACAGATATGACAAGGTATGCACTAAGGACCAAAACTGGTCACCAAAAATTTTGCCATGTGTTTCAATCATATTCAACAGAATATGCAAATCATTGCTGGTGCCAGGAAATGAACGCCAAGTATCAATCATGAAACGTCCATGAATGTTACTATGATGTCGACTTAGCATGTACATTACAATATGAGTGCACATTTGGAGGGTAATTGGTCATAAATGGGTCAACCGGCATTCATCAGCTTGCTAGCCCCTCACTAGATTGAAGCAGATGTGTTGGCTGGAGGCGAAGAAGATGTGGAAGACGCTGTGGGAGATGGAGGCAATGCCGGAGTGGTGACCTTGCCATGATGTCACGATCTCTAATAGAGGCGGCAGATAAGGAGCGGGGAACACGAGATGCGCAGGACATGGTTAGAGAGCGGCAATGCAGCTTGACAAGAATTGGGAGCTGGAAAGGAATGTGGCAAGATGCTTCATTGGGGATGGCGACAGAGAGGGATTCGAGATCATTGTCATCTGTGGCAGTGGAGGAGGCCGGACGTTGCCATGGGCGATTGTTTGGATGCATGGCTCAGTCACGGTGCTCAGTACCTGTGAGGCTTGAGAAGGAAGTTGAGACAGTGATGCTGACATCAGCTGCGAATGAAGTGGGAGAAGAGAGCAGCAAGCAAGCAGATGGGCTAATACCAAGACTGGGACACACAAGCCACAACGTGCAGGTGAATGGATGCAGGGAAGAGCAGCAGCCTTTATTCCATGCAGCAAAGAAGGCGGAGGCAGAAGATCAGCTGGCAAAGATGACGTAGACATCGGAAGCAGTGGTAGACGGTGAGTGAGAAGGCACTGATAGTAGGGGGCAGTGACGAGGACGACGACGCGATGACTTGGTCAGCAATCACCAGGCAGTTTTTCCTGAAGCTTTGATACCATGTCAGATTAATGAGGTGTGCGGCCAAAAGGTGGCAGCAGCAAGCAAAAACAACGGGGAGTGTGAGAGCTTAAGATCGTGATAGAAGTGAGGAGATGAATGAGGAATCATGGAGGTAGTGAGAACAGAGGCAGGAAAGATACAATGGAGTTGAGGTAGAGCATTGGAGTAGAGAGTAGACAGAAACACAATACGAGAATGCTGCAGCAGAAGATAGTGCCTTCATCTATGAGGTTGAGCAGAGCGGAGACGCGAGAGTGACAGAGCGAAGAGATGCGAGAGTGAGAACGGAGACTGGATCATGAAGGAGGAGTGAGGGAGGATGTGGCATTGTGAAGACAGTCACAACCGTAGAACCATAGACAAAAAAGATGAATGAAACTGTTCAGGGTTGACTGAAGGGAATGAATAACCTCAATGTTATACAAAAGAACGGGACGAAAGTACGATAAAACAGCTTCTTTTCACTAGCCGGACACGTTACGATGTGGTTGTGGAGCAGCTCATCTCTAGATCATCGATTGTGTCGGAGAATTTGTTGGCTAGGTGGTTTGGTGCAAGATCTGAACCTTATTGAGAGCTCGAATTATTCAAGGGATTACATCAGTGTTGAATTCTAGATTCCAATATGTTCGACTCCAGTGTTGTTATTTCTGCTATACTCGCAACTGTTGCACGTACCATTTGTGTACCGGCCAGCACAACAACTAGACGTGTAAATTACACATACACTGTAGTAATTTTCACACGCAGGAATTTCAATACAACAGCGAAAGTAGCCGCACAGGTATCTTTTACAGCAGAGGCAGTTGCTATCGGAAGTTGTGGTTGCTACAGCCATCATCTCTAGTTTCACCTCCTTTTGGAACTCCATCTCTCATACACCTCCATCCGCTTCATTGACCACATCCCACGCTTTTTTCCTTTTCTTAATCAATCAAATGTCTTCTTCCTTACACCTGTTGTCCTTGTATGGATTGCATGTCTTCTAATCACGCCATCTTTCTTGGAGTTTTTACGTGCCAGAGTTGTGGTGCTCCAGGAAATTGTATCCCAAAGTTCCCAATGCCTCCTGACAACGCACGCCTGGCATCTGCCATGCGTGCCTATTGGACGCGCTCCTCTGGTGGTGGTTGTGGCGTATCTCACGCTTCCACTTCCACTACCCCTCCTAGTCCCTCTCTACCCATCTCCACTATTGCAACAGTCTATAGAACTAGCGCGGCTTTGTACTTGCCATTATTACCTGAGAAATGGCCTCTGTGTACGGTGTTCCAGCCTTTTACAACTCCATGTATGGTCCTTACACTTTTTCGGCATGGTTTTTTCCTGGTTCCTCTTAGAGAAACCCATCCTCGGGAGTTGTCATCACCTCCGATCTTCCTGAGGATAATTGTCAGTTGGACACTGTGTTCTCGCACCTCGTCCACTAGTGCCATCTTCGTGATCAAGGAGGTGAAAGTGTGTGTAGATGTCATGGGTCACTTGTGTGCAAGGATCTTGAGACTCTTTGTGTCTTTTCCTTTGGCGAGATGTAGAGATTTTTTCTTTTTGATGTCCCATAGATTGAGGATTGCTGGTCTGTTTGTCTACCTTGCTACCTCGTTGCCTCTGGCTAGTAGTGTTCTCCGTGTATTGCCACTGTTGCTATGACCTGTCCCAGCATCCACACGTGTGTCGAGTGGATTCTCTGTTCTAGACTCCAGATCCATCCACCACATGATGTCCTTCCATGCGTCCCACGTGTCTCTTGGTCTTCTTTGCTCTGATTATTTTGTGTGAACTGGCTCCAGCCAGCTTCTTCATGTTCAAGTTGTTGGCATTGTGTGCTTTGTCAACTTGTGGGGAGTTATTATTTCACTGATGTGCTGTACGTGCCTGATCTTACTCTTGATGACCAGGACATGGACTTCTCCTCCTGCTGTGGCATTTCCTTTGTCTCAAATCTCACCATAGACTGCAATCTATTTCACAACACGCACTACAACCGCTTGTTTGGTGTCCATCTCTTGTACGCCCTTCTGTTGTCGCTGCTCTTATCCGTGTTTCTCGCTCACTTTCTCTGTCACACATGCAGTTGGTGCATCGTTGCGTGTGCAAAATCCACTACTATGGTTGATGAATTACTTTGCACTCAGCCAGCCCATGGTCTGGATGCACGTACTCTCTTTGCTCCCTATGCAATTGGTTGCAGTAACTTTATCCAAGGTGAAATGCATCGCTCTCCCTTCTCCACCTCTGACTCCCAAATAACCATCCTCTTGAACTCCTGAATGCTGATGTCATGGTTCCTCTGGCTCATGATGCCTTGGACGACGTCAATTCTCACGTTGTCTGCCTCATCGATGGCTGCTCTCGCATGCTCTTTGGTAAAGAAGTGACATTCGCTCCATCCTTGAGTCCTGGTTGCCGCAAATTAAACTATCTTGCAGCCGTCTCCTTCTCACCTTATTTTTCTAATCACTGTGGCTAATTCATAGGGCCAAATTCTCATTTTCTGTATCCTTGTGATGTTAGTCTAGGGTCCTCAGCCTCTAACTCACCACAACATAACAACGTCTGTTGTCAGAGTATTGTGTCCCTTGCCATGGCTGCCGTGGATCATTTTCCTAGTTTGACCACTGAAGAGTGGTCAAAAATCCAATCTGATTGCAGAATTGGATTCCCTAGAGTTTTCCATGTAAGATCGAGCTTTGAATCGCTCAATTTAATAGAGTATTCAGAAAGATAGCTCCGCCCGAAGTTCGGGTGGTCGGCTGGTGGAATCTGGGTCTGCGTCATGGATGACAAGATAATTCCATTGCGGTGGTCCGAGTTCGACTCCAACGGGCTCCAAAGGCACAATGGCCATGAAGGAAGGGGCGTGGGAGATCTTCTGGACCAGGAAGAGCCTCCCCCCATGTTTGAGAGCCTGGAAGGGTACTTCGACAGGTCACCGTTGAAGCGCCTCCCGTCACCTCTGTTTGTGGGCATGGTGGGCGGCTCCACCATGGGTTACTTTGACGGCCATAGCAGGGGCTCTACTGCTCCGTTTTGGGTGTGCTTGGATGCGTTGGAAAGCTCTCGTCACTGGATATAAGAATCTTATGTAATATTATTGTAGTTAACAACAATACCTACTTTACTGGAGTATAACTGTTTGCGGTTTGTTTCTGTCTATTTTTTACTGTGATCCTTGGACTCCACACTCTTCCACCTTGGTGTGTATTGGCAACTGAAGTAGCGTCAACGTGCTCCACAGCAGGCTCAGGCATCCTTGAGGGTTTCACCACACCTCCTAGGCCACACGCCAGGACAGATTCTTGACAAAGGGTTATGGGCCCACGTGCCCTAGGAGGACCCTCGCCCTCTATGCGCACACTAACGCTACCAGCAATGGCAACCGCGACCGGGCAAGAGAGCAGCTGTGACATCCCCTTCAAGTTCGATGGGAGGGACTTCCCCTTGTGGAAGTCGCAGGTTGAGATCTTTCTGAAATTCAAGGGACTGTGTGAGCTGGTCAATTGTGAGGAGAAGTCTCCTGCGGCTTCCGCGACGGCCAAGGAGGTGGAGGCGTTTGAGAAGCGCAACAAAGAGGCGCTTGCTTTAATCACGTCGGCGTTGTGTCGTGCACAGCATGAATAAATCCAAGGATGCACATGGGCATTGAAGGCTTGGGAGAAGCTCTTCATTGCACACAACCCACTTTCTCTTCAGCAACGTGACTCAGTGAGTGAAGAGGTGGCGCAAGTTGCCAGCGGCGACCGGTAGACTGAATCCACCATGGCAGAGCAAAGGACGTCGTCCGCAGCACCAACCCTGGTCATCCACTCTCACAAAGGAGAGGGAGCTCGAGGAGAGGAAGGGACGTGTCCACGCCGTGCCAAGAAGGGAAAGTGTCATCGCTGTGGCCAGGAGGGCCACTGGAGAAGGGACTGCACAATGGGAGCTACGGATCTAGCCACAAAGGTGGCAGAAGGGCAGCAGACCAACGTGGCAGTCGCTGACTCCATACGCTCCATGAAGGGGGCTGAGATGGTGGAACCTGAGGCTGGCAAGCAGCAGGCATGCTTGGAGCAAGGAGGCTCCAACAGGTTCCAAAAGGGGGCCTGCTACAACTGTGGCCAGAGGGGCCACTGGAAAGCGACGTGCACAGCGGAAGCCGGGGACTCTAACAAGTGCGTCGGGAGAGGACAGCAGGCTGAAGCAGTCGTGGACACGTCATGCAGGAGTGATCAGCACCAAGCTCCGAGGGGTGATGTGGTCATGGAACACGAGGCATGCCTTGGACATGCAACCTCCACAACCTCCAAGAGGGAGCTGAAGGCGGAGCACCAAGATAGGAATACCACCGTTCATCACAATGGAGGTGATGTGCTCCAAGGAGGAATAAAGCGGGTGGAGGAGTCGGCCAAGAAGAGGAGCACCAAGGAGAGGAAGCTCCAAGTGCCCGACTTGGTGATTGGGCAGTTGTCCATGAGTCGCCTCGTCAAGGAGGGACTCAAAGTGACCTTCACGAGGAAGGACTGCCTCTTAAAAGAGGAGGGAAGTTGACGTGTCGTGGCACGTGGTTTACATAAAGGAGGTGTGTACCTGGTACGTGCCGACGTCCTCACAAAGAGCAGCCATAAGTGTCAGAAACTGGGGTGCAGTTCCAACGTGGCCAGACTGGTCTTCTGTGCTTATGGCTTGTTTTGTGCGGGTTCTGAGTCTAAGCATGAGCTTTCTGGTTGCCTCACGCTATGATTCTGCAAGTGGAAGACAGTTGTGAGAAAATCACTTTTGCGAAGGGAATAACGTAACTTTGCATTAGGTTTTGAACATATACATGATCTAAGTATTTGTAGGGCTAGTCATGAGCTCTCCAAGACACCAAACCACGCGCAATTTGGATCACCATAGCTCCCGCTGCGTCAGCCAAAGCACAGCACCCCAAATCAGCCGCTCAGTTGGCGGCGCGCACCATGTCCCCCGCCGAGGCGCCCTCACACATCAAGGACCCATCAAAATTCCATTCCAAAGGCGCAGATGTCCCTACGCGTTGTGGCGGTGCCCCTCGTGCTTTTGGGGTCTGTTTCGATGAGTTAATCATCGTGTTTGGTGATGTTCATGTTTGGTGTTTGCTGTGGTTCAAAACCTGTTCGCGGACCTGCAGTCAGAATTTTGATCAAGTCCTCAAGTAACAACATGTATTACTGAGTTTCGGTCTCCGAGCCAGAATTTTGGCTAAGTCCGTCTGTAACAAAACTGCACTGCTGAAATCCAGCGAATCATCCGCCGAACGCCTCGGCAGTCCTTCCAGAGCAAAATCCCCAATTGGCATTTTGTTATTCATTCTGGTAAACTATTCACCGGTAGTTGAACCTAGAGCCGCCGCGCACATCCCAACTTTAGAAGCCCATATCTCCCTTGTTAGTTTTCTGATTCTGGTGAAAGAACTTCCATCAGATTCAGCAATTCATCAACTTTGAGGGGAAATCCTCCATTTTAGGATCCGAGAAATCCTTGAGTTGCCAGATCCAAAGACAAGGAATTTCCTCTCTCTCTGGCGGCTCGTCGGTGCCTCCTGGCGTAGCACTTGGACATGCATAGGGAAAAAATCTTTAACATTCTCCCCCTAGCACCTGCCATGCTCTCTGCTCCTGCTTGCTCTTTCTCATCTTCTGCTGCACCCTCCAACCCATCATAGCTGGTCATCCCAAGCCCAGCCACGCTCATTGCGTGCCGGTCGACGGGTTGCGCTTTGGTCAAGCAATCCGCAAGCATGTTGTACATGCTGTAGTGTTGCAGCACCACCTGCCCCTTTTCAACCATTTCCCATGCGTAGTTACAATGCACGTCAATGTGCTTTGTCTTCTTGTGCTTTGTCGAGTTGTTGGTCAATGAGATTGAGCCGGTGTTGTCCTCTTGCATCACCGTAGGCGCTTGTTGCGGCATGCCCAGTTCCCCCAGCAACTTGCGGAGCCACACTGCCTCCTTGACTGCCTTGGCCCGTGCGATGTACTCTGCTTGCACTGCGGAGGTGGCGATGCAATCCTGCTTCCTGCTGTACCACTAAACCCTTGCACCAGCAAGGAAGAACACGTAGCGGGATGTGGACTTCCGCTTGTCCACATCACCAGCATAGTCTGCATCCGTATAGCAGACTAGACGCAAGGGGTCCCCCCGCCCCTTGCCGTCAAACCTCAGGCGCACGTGCCGCGTTGCCTGCCAGTGTAGTGGCCTTGGATCGGCCACGTACGTGCTCACTTGGCCCACCGCGTAGGCCAAGTCCGGTCGACTCGCCACCATGGCGTGCATGAGGCTGCCCACCGCCGATTGGTAGGGCACCCCTGCCATATCCTCCCGCTCTTCTTTTGTTTGCGGTGCCATTTCCGTACTCAGTTAACAGGTTATGGAGACCGGACTGCCAACTGGTTTCCAGTCCTCCATGTCAAACGGCTTCAGCACCTTGGCCACGTATTTGGCCTGCCCCAGCTCAAGCTTGTGCGCCCTCCTTTTCCGCGTGATTCTCATCCCGAGGTAGTGCTCCAGCTCCCCCATGTCCGACATCTGGAATTTGCTGCTCAGCTCCTCTTTCAGCCACTGTAGGCTTGGTAGATCCATCAAGCAAAAAATCAGATCGTCCACGTAGAGTGAAACAACTTGATGGAGCTGTTTATTGTGTTGTACGCACACGCTGGGATCCGACTGACAGCGCTTGAAGCCAAGTTGTACCATGAAGCTGTCCATCTGTTGGTACCAACATCTACGTGATTGTTTTACCACATACAAGGACTTTTGTAGCTTGCACACCTTGCCCTCTGATGCCTCCACCCCCTTCGGCACCTCCATGTATGTTTCATTGTCTATGATGTTATTGAGGAAGGCCATCTTTACGTCCATTTGATGGAGCTCCATGTCCTTCGCAGCTGCCACTACAAGGATCGCCCGGATGCTTGTGAAGTTGGCGACGGGATTGAATGTCTCATCGTAGTGCTTGCCCTTATGCTGTGCGTATCCCTTTGCCACCAGCCGGGCCTTGCATCTTTCAACCACACCTTCCTTTCTGAACTTGGTCTTTAAGACCCACTTTGTGCCGATGACCTTGGCATCTTTCGGCCTGTCAACCAGCTCCCACATGTCATTTTTCGTGATGTTTTCCAGCTCTGATTTGATGGCTGCGTCCCATTGATCCCCTTTGGGCTGTACAAGAGCCTCTTGCATGGTTGTCAACTCCGTTGATGCATCTAGCATGCACCACTTCGTGTCGATCCATCGACCGGTGCTTACGTCGAAGCGCTTCCCTGTTTTCTGCTGCCTCTCATTGTAGCGCAACAGTTTTGGTGGTGCATTTTCGCTTTGCTGCGATCCCTCCAACTCAGCACGCTCCGGTGAATCATCGACCGGACGGCTCCCCAAGGATCTCTCTTGCTCCGGTGAAACATCACCTGAACGGCCAGCGCATCTGGTGGATTTTCCACCGACGCCTGATGCACACTCTGCTGGGAGTGCGCACTTTGGCACCCTTGGTGCCACATCCGCCAGATCCTTCCGGTAGATCTCCTCATCAGCTTGTTTGTCATCAAATTCCTCTGCTTTGGCTGCCACCACTGGTGCACCGTCAGGCTCTGATGCCGCATCCTCAACTTCGGCGTCTGTCGGCTCCTTCTCATAGTCAAGAAGCTGGAACCACTTTCCCGCCTTTGGAGAGTCTACCACGCCCACGTTGTTGCTGCTAATATAGCTCTGTTGCTCGTCAAACTCAACGTCTCGGCTGCGGATTGCCTCTCCCTTGTGCATGTTGTAGAGCCTGTACGCCTTGCGCGCGCTCTCATAGCCAAGGAAGAGATACGACTTTGCCCAATGCTCCAGCTTGCTGTTGCACCTCTGTACAGCCTGTACCATTGCGTGCACCTTGCACCTGAATACTTTCAGATGTGCCACACTTTGCTTGCCCCACTCCAAACCTCCTGCGGTGTCTTCCAGCCGCTGTTGGAAGACGCCGTAGTGCCTTCAGCATGACTGTTGGGGTGGGATTGATGGTGTAGATTTCTGTAAACACAGCTTCCATCCAAAAGCTTCGCGGTAATTCCGTATCCACCAACATGGTCCGTACCTTGTTCAGCAGTGTCTGGTTCGCCCGCTCCACCATGCCATTTGACTGAAGCAGATATGACGTAGTTTGTTCCCATTTTATGCCCTACTGCTTCATCCACCCGCTACATCCCACGTACTCTCCACCGTTGTTGATGCGTAGCGCTCTGACCTTTTGGTCAGTCTACCGTTCTAGCGCAGCGACATACTCCTTCCACCGGTCCAGGACCTCGCCTTTCCGCTTCATGAAGTACAAGTAGAGTTTACTGCTATAGTCAGCAATGAAGGTGATGAAGTAACGTGCGCCGCTCTTTGATGCTGTCCTGAATGGTCTGCACACGTCACTCCGCACGACTTCCAGTAGGTCCAAGGCGTGATTCAGGTTCTCATTGAATGGTTTGTGCTGCGCCTTGCCCGAAATGTAAGGCTTGCACTTTTTGTGCTTAACCGTATCTGTCGCCTCTTCCGCACCATCAATGACGAGGTCGTGTACCAGGTCGTGCTTTGCCATCTCCTTCACTACTTCGGGTGAGGAATGCCCCAGTTGTTGGTGCCAGAGCTCCAGATCAGCTTCCCCTCCTTTGGCCAGGTTGACGGTGCATTCCTGCAAGTATGCTGAACCTGTTGCCGCGGGGATCACCTTGGTCTCCACGATGTAGAGGCCTCCCTCACGCTTAGCCTCTAGCACAGGCTCGCCGCCACCGTTCTTTCCTCTTCTCCTAAAGAGCACCTCGTACCCCTTGTTAGTCAGTCAGCTGACACTTAGAATTTCAGCCAAACCGGGTACGTGTTGTACGTCCTTCATGACGCGCTGCGCACGCTTCACACCAACCACCACCTCCAAGTCCACATCTCCTTGGCCAGATGCCGGCTCAACCTTGTCGTTCGCGACCACTATGAATTTTCTAGACTTGGTGTAATCTATGAACCCGACCTTCTTGACTTGGGTATGCTCCTCCGCTCCGGAGTCAAGGCATCACCGGTTGGCCTTCTTGAGGTAGTGGTTTTGAGAGGCATTGAGGAGGGCCTTCTTGCCTTTGGCGTCCTTGCCTTTGGCATCCTTGCCACCGGCCTTTGCCTCCTCCGTGCACTCACGGGCCCAGTGGCCCTCTTGGCGCCCTTCTTGCCGCCGCCATGTCCGCCACCTCCTTTGGCCCTGCTTCCGCCACCATGCGTTTTGGTGATGAGGGCTGATGAGGAAGATGAGGACTCCCCTCAGCTCCGTCGTTGCACCTCATTGTAAATGTGCTGTGCGACCGCGCCATAGGTGAGCTTGTCCTCTGCCCATCCTTCCAAAACAGTAATGAGAGGGCTCCAACTGTCAAGAAGGGCCATGACGAGGGCCATTGCGTGCAACTGCATGTCGATCTTCCCCCTCATGTCATGGCACTGTAAGGCAAGCAACTCGATCTGCTGTATGGCGGTGATGACATCATCAACCTCCTTTATTCTCACCATCAGGAGTTACTTCATTGCGAGTATTTTGTTCGCCTGAGACTTGGATTGATGAACGGTGCACAATTTTTTCCTAGCTTTGGCTGCCAGCTTGTAGCCATGGAAGTAACCCCACTATGACTTACCCGTCCCGGACACCAGCAGCATGAGCTTCTCCATGTTCTTCTTTGTGAAAGCCTCCTTTTGTGCTTCCATCATTGTCGCTTTGTCGAGGACTTCTGTTCCCTTCATGACCTCCAATAGTCCCTTGTGCGCGAGGTGCAGCTCGAAGTGCCACCTCCATAGCCCGTAGCCAGGGCCACCTGCATACTTCTGGATGGGCTGCGTCTCCTCCTGCGCCATTTGCGTAGTCTTCCACTTCGTGACCTCAGAGTTTGATGGAGATTTTGTCACCGTCGACAATCCCGTCCGGCAAAAGCCGTGAGCAATTTGTAGACCGGTCAGGGCCTTGGGCCCATAATCCTTTGTCAGAAACTGGGGTGAAGTTCCAACGTGGCCTGACTGGTCTTCTGTGCTTGAGGCTTGTTTGGTGTGGGTTCTGAGTCTAAGCATAAGCTTTCTGGTCCCTTCACAGTATGTTTTTGGAAGTAGAAGACAGTTTTGAGACAGTCACTTTTTCCAAGGAGATAACACGATTTTTCGCTAGTTGTTTAACATGGACATGATCTGAACATTTGAAGGGCTAGTCATGACCTCTCCAACACACCAAATTGTGTACAATTCGGATCACCATAGCTCCTGCTACATCAGCCAAAGTGCAGCACCCCAAATCATCCGCTCAGTGGGTGGCGCACACCACGTTGCATGCCGAGGCGCCCTCACACATCAAGGACTCATCAAAACGCCATTGCGGAGGCGCAGATGTCCATACGTGTAGTGGCGGTGCCCCTTGCGCCTTTGGGGTCTGTTTCGATGAGTTAATTGTCTTGTTTGTTCATGGGGATTGATGTGGTTCGAAACCTGTTCGTGGACCTGCAGTCGGAATTTTGATCGTCCCCGAGTAACAAACTGTACTACAGAGTTTCGGACTCCGAGCCAGAATTTTGGCTAAGTCCCTCAGTAACAAAACTGTACTATCAAAATCCGGCGAATCATCCGCCGGACGCCTCGGCAGTCCTTCCGGAGTAAAATCCCCATATGTCATTTTGTTATTTGTTCCGGTCAATTATTCACCGGCAATCGAACCGCGGCCAGCTCCCAGAGCCGCAACGCACACCCAAACTTTGGAAGCCCATATCTCCCTCATTACTTGTCCAATTCCGGTGAAACAACTTCCACCAGATTCAGTGACTTGTCAACGTTTGCGGCAATCTTCCATTTTAGGATCTGAGCATTCATCGATTCGCCAGATCCAGCAACAAGGAATTTCCTCTCTCTGGCGGCTCGTCGGCGCCTTCCGGTGCAGCACTTGGGCATGCACAGGGGCAAATCTTCAACAGTAAGTCTGACGTGGGCAGCCATCATAGGAAGGAAGTGGCTGCAGCTGCGTCCAAGCAGGGGAGACGTGAAGGCATGGCGGCGGTGTAAAGGAAACCGTCCGGGCTGGATCGGTGGACCTGGACCAAAAGGCAAGCCATGCAACGAGAAGCCCTGTGATGGGTGCAAAGCCTTAAAGAGAGGCAAAAGAGGGTGTCGAGGTGGCAGATCAGCCAGGGGAGAGGATGGATGGCAAACGGCCTAGCTGTCCGAACTGGAAAAAAGGGCCCTATGCTGCAGGACTGGTAAACTGGCATCACAAGGCTTGTTGTAGGGGCGCTGCTGAGTTCCATGGGGGAGCGATGGTGGCGGCTTGGAGGATCATGCAGCAAAAGGAAGGCGACACGGAGGTGCGTCCTCAAATGGAGTCGAAGGGGCTCTATACTTCGGCTAAGGATGAGCTGCTGCACCAACAAGATGGGCGAAATCTGATGGCTCAAGGGCCGATACCGGGTGCAGGCGCGTCGCATGCACAAGGCTCTACTTCAGGGCCAGAGGAGGAGAGTGGCGGCATAACTCCGTACTCTCAACCGCAGGATAAAAGGCTCTAGGCTGCAGAGGAGGTGAACCGTGACCACGAGGCAGCTAGAAAAGGAGTTGCCAAGTTACAAGAGGGGGCGTCGGTGGTGGCACGGAGGACCACGCAGTAGAGGGAGGAAGTCATGAGGGTTGTTCCTCAAGTTGAGCCTGAGGGGCTCATTTTAGTAGCAGCCCAAAGCCTAAAGCACCACGTGGCAAGAGGACGAGCAGTGGGTGTGCTGCAACAAAAGTGGACGGAGGTGGTCCGGAGAGCTGTGCAAGAGGGGGAGAGCAAAGGCAAGTGGCTAAGCTCTCGACAGGAGCAAAACACGCTCCAAGCGGAAACAATGATGGACTGCGGCGACAAGGCAGGCCATGAGGGTACTGCCGAGTCCCATGAGGGGACGTTGGTGGCTGAGCGGAAGACCAGGTCACAGGGTTCGTTCAAGATGTTGTCAGCTCCAAGTCCTCAAGGAGGAGGAGACCTCAAGGGGCACGCAACAGAGGATGCGGCAGGTATGTCGGTATCTCTGAAATCTGCAAAACATGCGGATGATGCAAACAACATGCATAGTGTGGAAGAGGGGAGTGAGACCTCCGCTTCTCCACCTTCTCCAAACGAGGGGGCACAGGTGCATGGAGAGTGCAGTGAGGGAGCTGAGACCAAGGGACCGGCACAAGAAGACTTCTCCATGAGGGAGAGGCATGCTCGTCAAGGAAGTGCGGTGAGGCGGTTGCAGCAGCGCAGGCGGCGGGTAGAGGAGAAGTCGTAACAGTAGCATCATGGATCCCGCGAGACTGGATGCAACAAAGTGCATGCCAGTACAGGTGGTGCAAGCGGCAGCAGCTTGGACTGCACGGCATGCATTGAGGCGGTGTCGGCAAGGGCCAAGAGCAGCAGCATGAAGGCACAGCAGGAGGGCGGGGGAGGTGTGCAGTACACTGGGCTAAGCTCACAAGGTGCTGAAGGTGTTCATAAATCAAAGGCACCAAAAGCACATGCGGAGGCAATGGAGGACGCACATAATGGTCCGAGGTCTCTGCAGACGGGAGAGGATGCTGCACAAGGTGTGGGTCTCCCACATGAGAGGGAGCAGACTTGCAAGGAGGCAAGGGCTCCCAGGTTGTCTCAAAGAGGCGACCAACCGTTGCGGCAAGCAGTAACACCAACACGACAAGGGTCACAAGGCAGGCCATTGGGGCACTGTCAAGTCCCGCACAGGGGCACAAGTGACGACAGCGGGGAGCAAGGCGTCCTCCGGTACGTATTGTGATTGGTGCAGGAAAATTGAGGAGATTTGATCACAGTAGCAGCTAGGCAGGGCAGTGGAGCATGGCAGATTTTCAAGGACAGGGCATCATGTGTGCGGTACAGGGGGAGATCGTTAGAAAAATGTGCCCCTTGCCATGGCTGCTATGGATCGTTTTCCTGGTTAGACCACTGAAGAGTGGTCAAACATCCAATCTAATTGCAGATTTGGATCCTTGGAGTTTTCCATGCAAGATTTAAATCGCTCAATTTGAGTGAGTATTCATAAAGAGAGCCCAGCCCGAAGGTCGGGTGGTTGGCGGGTTAAATCTAGGTCTGTGTCATGGATGACGGGATGATTTTACTGCGGTGGTCCGAGTTTGACTCCAACAGGCTCCAAAGGCACACTGGCCATGAAGGAAGGGACGTGGGAGGTATCCTGGACCAGGGCAAGCCTCCCCCGATGTTTGAGGGCCTGGAAGGGCGCTTCAACAGGTCACCGTCGAAGCGCCTCCAGTCACCTCCGTTCGTGGGCATGGTGGGCGGCTCCACCATGGGTCACTTCGACGGCCATCGGCCGTCAAAGTGACCCATGGGCTCTACTGCTCCGTTTTGGGCGTTCTTGGATGCGTTGGAAATCTCCGATCACTTGCTATTATACCTCTGATGTAATCTCATTGTAAATAACAGTGATACCCACTTGTATGGGAATTGTTGTTACTGTTGGGACTTGACTGTGATCCTTGGACTCCACACTCTTGCGTGTGGCTCATTTCTGTCCATTCTTGACTTTGATCCTTGAGCCCCGCACTCTTCCACCTTGGTGTGTATTGGCAACTGAAGTAGCGTCAACATGCTCCACAGAAGGCCCAGGCATCCTTGAGGGTGCTACCACACCTCCCAGGCCACACGCCAGGAAAGATTCCTGACATCTATGAGTGCTAGAACCGTACTCTTGCTGATGGTGTTTGTAATCTTTTTGCTCATTCTACCCTGCCTCCTCTCTTCTTGTTTGAAACCCTTTCCTACATGATGTGGATCTGGAACTGTGTTCCTCACCATCCTCTTCCCCGTAACATCACTCCCTTTGAGCATTGGTTTGGTCGCCAGACAGACCTATGCCCGGCTCGTTTTTGGGGCTGTGTCGCTGTCGTCTGGCTCCTCGACGACCTTCACAATGGCAAGCTCAGTCCCTGTGCTTGCATTTGCACTTTTCTTGGTGTCTCTGCTATGACCAAGACGTGGCGCTTTTAGGATGTTGAACGGTCCCGTACCATTGAGTCTCGTGGTGCCTTGTTCTTTGAGGACGTGTTCTAGCATGACTAACCTCGTGATGCTCCTTCCTCTTCTCTTCTCTCACTCTATCCGCTTGGGAGAGGTGGGTCTGTTGCATCCTGTGATCCCAGTGACTTGTTGTCCATTCCCTCCATTGTTACTCCATCCTCCAGCCAGGCACCACTGTTGGAGCCCACTAACAGTCAGTCTCCCCGTCTTTCCACGACTCCTTGTGTCCCGACTGCTGCCTCCTCAGAGTCTTCTTTGATCTCTATGTCCTCTAACACTTCATTCACGGAGTCGGCATCTATGCCTGTCACGATCATTCCTTCACCACAGATTTCTCCTAATTCATCACATTCTGCGATGTCTCAGTCCACTGCACTTGTCAACGTCCCAGCCTCGATTCCAGTGTTGACCCAGGGTGACCCTATCACCGCGGCCGCAGAATCGCGATCCACATTGATGGGGCATCGATGTGGATCAAGTTCACGTTCGACCTCTATGCAACCCTCCCCTCCCCACCCCCCAACT
>SZWC01000236.1:85563-103455 GCA_023375785.1 Penium margaritaceum | reverse complement strand
CCCCCCCCCTGTCATGCAGGTTCAGATGTGCAGTCTTCTTGCGTTGCAGCCTGCTTTCCACCAGCCATGCACCATAGTGTGGAGGGCTCCATGGGCTTGGTTGTCATGCTTGTGATGTGCAGGTTGTTGCATATTGAACTGCGTTGCCTTCAATGTTGAACTGCGTTGCCTTTTTTTATTGAAACCGTATAGTTGCTTTTTTATTGGACTGCTTGGTGCTCCCAACATGAAAACGTTGCAAACGTCATCTTTGCTTACATGATTGTGAATGGCAATGCTACTTGCAAAATGTGATTCCTACTTTCCGTGAGTAGACTGTGCACACGGAGTTGTTTCAGCAAAGTGTCCATTTTAGATATGAATGCTGAAATGTAGTGCATTGTCACTCTGGTTAAGATAGGTCTACATAACAATGTAACATAGTTATGGAGTTCTATATGATCCGTGCAATGCTTCATACATGTGGCATGAAAAGATTTGATGTGAGTGATGATTTCATAGGAATTGGCCGAGTTGTGAAGGTGGCAGAACATTTCCACAAGGAGTCATATGCAGAATTGATTGTCGATGTGTCGATGTAACTGAGGCCAGATACATCTACACATCGATGTCCGAGGCAATGTGTCGATGCCCGAGGTACAACTGTGAACACTGATTCATACACTTTGTAATACACCATTGAACTAGTGGAAGAATGTTTTACACTGATACCGTGGTTTCTTATATATGTGAGTTCTGTTTAATCATGTGTATTCAGATATGTTAGATAGACTACTTATGTACTTACATGATATGGTGGGTGCATTTATCTCTTGTCATATGTGTTGCAAACGTATAGCGACATTGCGAGGTATTTCATACCTCAAAACACCCTAGTTGTGATTTCACTCGAAGTCGGAAGGGGCCGCTCGCGTCATTTTCTCAACCCTGACAAAGTCCGTGGTGGTTCCCCCCCTCGAAAGTACCTCAAGTGTATCTGGGGGGTGTATCTGGTGGTGTATCATGGAAATGCGAAGTGTTGGTACTTGTGTATTCCAATGTTCCATCTCGCCCTCCCCCGCCCCCCAACATGTGAAGTATATTGGAGGGATGTATCGTAGAGTGTATCGTAGATCTTTATCGATATCGAACATGTGTACACTTCTTTGGTCATCACTTATGGTACACNGAGGGCTATTCATACCCCCCCTCAATATCGAAAGTGTATTGGGGTGGTGTAGCAGAGAGTGTCGCGGATAGACACTGAAAAACACAACTTGTGTATTGGTGATCGCCGCCTTCCTCGGTAAACGAAAGGGAACCTGCCGGGTTCCGCGATCACGGGGCCCGGCAGGTGTCCAGGTGAGTAAATTAATAAAACCCCAACCTTGTTGTCAAACCTGGGGGTTTTCTTGAAGTTCAGGGTGGAGTATCAACAACAGGTTTAAGGGTTTGCCTTGGAGAACTCCCAGGTCCCGTAGTTTGGTTGTTGAACTACCGGGTTAGGGCGGGTGCCGTGTTAAAACAAAGGGAACTAGCCAGTGTAGTGAGGAGGGTTTGCTCGCAGTTTGTTCGCGAGACTGCTTGCGTCTGACATCGGCGAGCGACCTTGCCATCGAAGTCAGCGAGGTTCTTCTTCGTGTGCAAAATTGCCCTGTACACTCGGCGTTGAGTGTATTATCTGGACCTGATTACTCAATTTAGGTATGCTCTGCCAACCGACAACAAAGGCCTGAATAAAAAATGACAACAAAGGACAAACCAAATAGGTATGGTAACATAAACCAAGCATAACACTAATGTTGGAGCAGCTGAAAATGGGTTACATTGAGATATTAGTATTTGTTTCACCTGTACATTGTTCACAATGCAAAAGCATTATTATTCTAAAATGATTTAAATGATATGAGAACTTGACGGAAGTTCAATGAAGCTTCCAAGGTAATATACACAGAAATATCTGTGTATTTAGGATGTACACGAAACTTCCATGAACCATTCCTATTAATGGCAGTAAACTTCCTGGAAACATCCTCCGCATATGTTCCAATTTTTTACACTAGTTTATCAGTGTGTACTTTTGGGGTGATTGACCATAAATGGGGGCCGGTGCTGAACTGTTATTGAAAGGCTTTTTGAAATTCCACGCGAGGGTGGCAAGATCTTGTTGTGGTCATCTTCTTTATTCTGACACCCCCCGTGAAGATGACCACCATAAGTGGTCTATGGATCTGGCCTTGGAGATGGAAAAGTCGAAAAGGCCGGCGGTAGAGGAAGTGTAGTGAGGGGAGGTCGAGCGGGAAAGGAGGGGATGTCAATCAGAGTAATCTGCTGTGGATTGTTAGTGGCAAGGTGAGGAAGTAGATGTCCTTGCCTGCATCGTTGCTCGATGGTATCAAGAACTTGATGCAGTGTCCGTACACCAGGGGTGTAAGCGTGCAGAATGTCGTGAAATACAGTGTCAGTGGAAAGGTAGAGGATTCCAAGGATCATCTCCTCTGGTTGGAACCAGAGAGCCCAGTATTGTTCCAACGAGGCTGTAGTGGGAAAATGAGCCTGTGTGCGTCCGACAAAGGGACAAAAGTGCAGGATGTCCCCTAGGTTGCTGTGAAGAGTGAAGACACAACAAAGTACGGGTATGCAGAAGTCGTTCCAGCTTGCGTAGCTGTGTTGTCCTAGGTTACTGACATGAAGGATGCATGAAGTGGGAATGAGAGGTACCATGAAAGAGAGAGCTAAGTGCATCTAAGGCATCATTGTGTGGAATGCAGTATGTTGACAGTAGGTGGTGGATGAATATAGATAAACTGGACGTAGGGGCAAGAACCACAGTAGATGATGATGTAACGGGCGCAGGGGTCACATCATGTGCGTTACAGAGGGAGGAAAAGGATGCGGCAAGGGGAAGGTGACAGCCAACGCGCCATGAGAAATCTGGTGCCATCGTGGGTGCAGGATGCTGCGAAGGGCAGCTTGCTCGTTCAGGTCCTTGTGCTGGTGGCAGATGCAGAAGAGTGCTGATAATGAAGGCGGAAGCTGATGATAGCGGTTGGGCGCAGGGGCAAACCACATTCATTGGGGAAGGTCTCCGCGTGGTCGCAGGTTGTCACAAGAAGAGCGATGCGACTGGACGGATCCTTGTGCCGAGAAAATGACGATGCGGAGACGGTGGTTTTAATGTTAACTGAGTGGGCGCAGGGGCAAAACCACGTGCGCTGCTGAGTAGAGGAGTGAGTTTGGCAAGGGGAAGGCAAAAGCCAACGCGTCGCAAGAGACCTGCTTCCGGCGTGGGTGCAGGCTACTGCACCCACGCAGGCAGATAGCAGGTAGATAGCGCGTGCAGGTCTGTGTGATGGCCACAGATGCTGATAAAGCTGAGAATGAAGGCAGATGATGACGGATGTTTGGGCGTAGGGGCGAAACCACGTGCGCTGCGAAAGTTTCGGCGTGGGCGTAGGTTGTCGTGAGAATGGCGATGCGATAGTGCGGATCCTTATGCCGAGCGGATGATCATAGCAGATGGCAGGCGGCATATTAATATTGACAGAGTGGGTGCAGGGGCAAAGCCACGCGCGCTGCAAGGCAATGAGGAGAATGATGGTATGAATGATGACGATAATGAGTCTGACACTAAAACAGAGCGAAGGATGTGGGGGGTGCTCGAGCTGATGACGTGAATGCGCGGCGCTGACAAAGAGGAGAAGATGAAGTTAGCGATGCAAGGAGGGGAGATGAGGCTGATGGACCAGCGGAGACAAAGGAGGATGGAGGAGATATGAAGCGGGTGGTACTAGATGCAGACGAGGTGACCAGCTGCTCTGATGTCAGGAGAGTGACGGCTTGTTCCCCCAGTTGGCCCAAGACCGACAGGCAGGAAGACTGGTGGTGTCCGATACCGTGACAGCAAGAGGAAGCCAGCTGCAGAGAGAGGAGCAAAGATGTTTGCCGGTTGTCAGGAGAGTGACGGCTCGTTCCCCAGTTGGCTCGAGACTGATGAGTAGGAAGAATGGTGGTGTCTGATCTCCCGATGGCAAACAGAGCTCTGCTGTGCTGTGAGAGCGAGAAAGTTCAGTGCAAGGAGGCGTCTCAAAAGGGTGATGAAGAACGGATGAGGAGGTGTCAGAGGATGCTGATGCACAGAGCAGCGACGGAGGTGGCAGCTGAAAAGAGCGGATTGGACAAGGTACTATAGGAGGCAATGGTCGCGGGCGGCAGGAAGCTTCAGAGAGGTTGGCGGCAGAAAGGCGACTCGAGAGCTTCTTGCGGATGTTGGCCATCAGGAAGTCATTCAACATTGCCACAGGCGTGGGATAGGACGCAGGGCTTGGTCACGACGATCACAAGATCACCAAAGCATGAGATGCAATTGAGTTGACACTGCTGACGTCAGTTGCTGGTGAAGCGGAGGGCTGCGACATTGCGGAGAGTGAGGAAGTGAGGACAGGATCAGGGTGAACCAGGGAGTGTTACCTGATGCTCTGATACCATGTCAGAAGAATGGATTGAGCAGCAGAAGCAACGGCAGAAGTAGGAGGAAGCAAGGTGATACGTCAATCATGGGGATAATGACGTCAGTAGTGAGTAGTGCAGGCAGTTAGAAGTAGAAGGTACGGAGAGGAGTCTTTGGCAGAAGTAGTACGAGTCAGAAGGTAGAGCGGTGAGGATAGATGGGCAGACTGTAAGAGAATGCTCGAGATGATGTGTGCTGGGGAGCTAAGCGAGTGATTGAGAGTGATGGAGCGAGACAATGCGAGGTCAAGAGTTGAGAGTAGATGGCAAAGGAAGACGAAGCGAAGAGCGATTAGATCAAAGACACGGCGGCGAAGCCGCAAAACCAAATGCGAACAGGATGGATAGAACTGTTCTGGTTAGACTGGGAGGGAATGAACATCCTCCATGTATGCAACAAAACAGGACAAAGACACATCAACAACAGCTTCTTTTGCGCTAGCTGGACGCGGTCACGGTATAGTCGCTTATTAGGGGATCACTCGGTGGGGAGTCCGTTGGTCAGTTGATGGTCGGCAACAGCTAGTAGTAGTTATGATTGAGGTGGTTCTTGCCGTTGCTGAACTGTTATCGAGAGGCTTTGCGAAATTCCACACGGGGGTGGCGATTTCTTGTTGTGGTCATCTTCTTTATTCTGACACATACGGCTCCCAGGACAAGCCTGATAGTTGTATAGTCCCATCCCAATAGTCCAGTATAACCCGTTGTTCTAGAGTGGCCAATGTGGGGGGGGACCACATCGATGTGCCCATGTGCACATCGATGTTCCGGGGTTCGGGTGGCCAGGTCAACACTGGTCGAGTCATGAGTCATAGACCACTGCTCTTGTTGTTGATCTAGAGCCATACACACATGCAGGGATGCTTTTTTGCTGACCTCAGCACATGAATTCTCAGCCCTCCCAATGCCACAGAGGTCAGCCCTCTCAGCTCAGGTCAGCCAACCCTGACCTCTGGGAAAAGGCCATGTAGGAGGAAAAGAGTTCTCTCAAATCACTTTTCGGTAAGGAGATCTACATGATTCAACCACCAAGCTACACCGATGGCACAAATAAGGTCTAGCGACTGCAAAATGCCATGTATGGCCTCAAGCAGTCTCCACACAGGTGGAACTTGGAGGCATCGTCTAATTTCAAGAGAGGTGATTAACGACGCCATACGGTCAACCCAACACTCTTTTTGAATGCCTCGTTAGAGCCCTTTGTGGCTATTCTAGTCTATGTTGATGAACTGCTTATTGTCTCTCCTAGCACTGCTACTATCCAGTCTGTCAGGGTCATCCAGTAGTCCTTGTACAAGATGGGCTTAAGCGTAACTCGGGTGTTCCATGAGCATCGTATGTTGCACGTGCATCAGGCCGCTTATGTTTTTCTCCTTTGGATATCACTTTGCATCTCTGTTGGCCGAGGTTCCTCATGCGTTGACTCCAATGATGCCAGCAGTCTGGCGCCTGATGAAGCCGGTTGATCCATGACAACTATGGTAGACTGCCGATAACACCAATAACCATCACGTGGTCGGGTCTCTCTCATATGTCGCCACCACAACTTAAGCAGATATGGCCCTTGCCGTCAACATTCTGGCTCAGTTCTCACAGTAGCTCCACCATAGGCACCTTGAAGCCGCCCTGCGTGTTATCCGTCATGCACTCTCTACTATGCGTATCAGGCTGTGCCTCACGTGCAACCCTCTGTAGTGGTTGATGTATGCACCGACAGCGACTCGACGCAGGATGCAGATGCGAGCAGACATACAGGATAAATCGTTTTTGACGGTGGAGTGGTTATCTCCAACAACAGGATTGTGTGGCTTGTGGCTCAAGTGAGACCGAGTACGTGGCCCTCGTGGTAGGTAGGTATTTCCACTTGATTATCGCTCAAGTTTTTGCAAGTATTTGCCGCTCCGTCTCCATGGTGTTTATACCCCTTCAACCTCCGGTCCACGTGTGAGGCACACCGCACCGCTAGCACCTAGCACATACACAGCTGTGAAAAGTGGCTGACGACCATACAAAGCATGATCTGATTAGGGGCGTAGACGGAAAGAGCCGTGCTGGGTGGATTTTCCTCATCGCAACATAATTTTTAATGACATAGCAACATGGAGGAATGCATCGCACGCATCATTGTAGAAGTCAAGTACTTGGCATTGGTGGGGGAAGGGAGGAACCCCCAAAGCACCATTCAATGTGAGAGGGTGTTTTGGAATGAATGCAGCTTTGAAAGGCAGAGAGATAGTGAAGATACACTTGAAAACGTAGAAGTAGAGGAAGGAAACAACACAGAAGTGGATGTCTAGTCTGACCCACGTGCGTGCAACTCGGCGCGCAAGTCCAACTAACCAGTCAGAAAATAGGCTCACCCGGCTACAAACTCCAAGACAAAAGCAAGAGGGGGCCCGACAGGCGTACGGGCTCCTCAGTTATCCAAATGACAAACCGAAAGAAGCACCAGGAAGGGAAACAGCAACAGAAGCTCCACGCAACTGGATCATGGACGTGCAAAGATAGTGCCACTGAAAAAATGGGCCGCGGAAGGTGGTCACCAAGAAAACCCTAGAAGACACGTGAGGGCGTACAGGCTGGTGCAGATCGAGTGTCCCGGCATACTGGCAAGCCGGGACGACAATTCCAGATATCACTGTGACTCACACACTAACACTCCTCCATGACCCGCAGATGACAGTCACCATCAGCAAGCAAGGGTCACCAAACGATGGTAACGATAACGCACTACAAGGGGCATGAGACAGGGCCACTCAAGAACCACTTACAGAGAGAGGAAGTAGTAAGAGCGGGGTACGAATTAGGTAGCAGTAGGAGCATACGCAATAAGCCCAACATTGCGCATTGCAAACTTGAACTTGCCACTGTACAGAACTTTGGTGAGGAATTTTGCAAGCTGCTGCTGCATGTCGACACCCACGACAGAGACATTACCACATGAAGTATGCTTGTGTACTCAGTGTTGCTCAATGTTGATGTACTTAGTGCGTGTGTCAAACATGCCATCATGCTCTGTTACACGGCACGTGCGCTCATTGTCGCAACGGATGGTGATGCAGCGGATGGGCTAGCGCAGCTGCTGCATGAGATGGCACAACCAGATGCTCTCAAAAACCTCAGCCCCCAATGCGACATACTCAGCCTCAGTCAAGCTCCACGCTATGTAACTCTGCTTAGCACTCTTCCATGAGACAGCTGTACCTCCGACAAAGAAGATATAGCCAGACCGCCTGCGCGCATCGCGATCACGGGTCCAATCGCTGTCAGTGTACCCGTCAACGATAATAGACTGCTGCACGCAATAGCACAGGCCCAGACGTGGGGTAGATGTGACGTACTGCACCATACACAGAGAAGCCTCCAAATGGAGCTAACACAGATGCTGGGAGAACTGCGACAGGAAAGGTAGCATCTGCGTGCGTTGTGGTCTCAAGGAACATCAGGGAGACAATGACTCAAAGGTACATCGTGACATCAACAGACTCCTCTAGAAAATCTGGATCTACAGACATGAGAAGCCTCTTCCTAGCGAGCGTCATAGGCATAGATGCAGAAGGGATGTAGCCAACAGGTCAGCAAAATGTTCCACCAGGGTCCAGATGTAACTAGCCTAATGCACATGCAATGTGCAATGCTAGCGATCACGCTCAATCTCCAATCTCAAGAAGAATCGAGCTGGACCAAGATCCGTCATCCTCTACACAGACTGGAGGAGATACATCACAGCCTGGATAGCGTGAGGGTCGGGGGACACAATCAAGAGGTCATCCACATAGACCGGGACAGCGAAGAAGGTTACAGAGGGGGCACTCACTAGCAATTTTGGTTCCACTGTGCTACGGTGATACCCGTCCCGCTCTAAGTTAGCGAAAAAATCGAGTTTCTAACAATGTGGGAATTACTTCAAGCCATACAAGGCCTATTGGAGGCGCTAGACTCTGTCTGTGCCGTCCTCTAACCCTGGAGGCTGGATGAGATAGATCTATTCCTCGAGATTACCGTGTAAGAAGGCATTGTTGATGTCCATCTGGTAAAGCTCCAAATCATGTTGTGCCACCTGACTCAGGAAAATCCCTTGGCCTTGAGACGGGCCTTGTACCGTTCAACTGAGCCATCGGGCCTCTCATTCTTACAAAACACCCAACGGGATGAGATGGCCTTACGACCAGGAGAGAGCTTCACCTTCTCATGAAATCCATGTTCCTTGATGGCAACGAGTTCCTCGCGCATAGCTTGCTTCCAGAGAGTTGCATCTGTAGCGGAGCGTACTTGTTGCACTGTGTTCGGTTCAGGCACACATGTCGTGCTTCCACTCACAAAGAGTGCAGTGGCAACTAAGGGATGTGGCAGAGGCCAAGTAGACCCGGCTACTGCAATGGCTCGATGGAACTCATTAGCAATGAGAGAGTATCCAAGTGCGGCTGTACCATAGCAGCCGCCAAGCCGAGATCATCAAGACCAGAGACAGGAGTAGGCTGTGTCGGCTGAACGACACCACCGTGAACTGGACAGACTGATTGCACGGGCCCAGAGTGGTCAGTCAAGGTTGTACGACTGGTAAGCAGAGCATAGCGAGGTGCATACTGCAAAGGTCTCACGCGACCGCCTGGCGGGCGAACACACGGCGACGAGATGGGGGGCTGCGAGGCTGTAATTGGGTTCGCTGTCAATGGAACCACAACCGATGACGCAGGCGACGACGTAATAGGAGATGATGTAGGTGATGCCGATGGGAAAGTAGATGCCATAGGTGGCAGTGCTAACACGACAGGAGGTGACACTAGCGACAATGAAGACGTCACAAGACGTGATTCAGGCAACAATGTAGATGCAACAGGAGAGGATGCTGGCGACGACATCGATGTGACAGAAGGTGACAATGATGATGATGCAGACGTGACATGACGTGATGCAAGCAGTGACACAAATGCGACATGAGAGGAGGAGGATGCTGGCAATGACACATATGCAATAGGAGGTAATGCACGTGACGATGTAGATGCCAACAAGAGATGATGCAGGCAATGATGCAACGGGATACGGAGCGCAGCCACTACCGAAGGGCACTCCATGTATTCCACCTCTCCTTGGACAAGAGAAGGGCGCAAGCAATGGAACAGAAAGGTCAATGTTGTGTGAGAAGGTGCTCTCAAAGAAGATAGAATTGCGAGACTCGACAACCCGACCACGCTCGGGGTCCCAAAAGTGCTAGGCCTTGGACTGAGAGGAAACACCAAGGAAAGGGCAGAGGCGATTCCAAGGAGACAACTTACCATTGCCCTGGTCTTCAGGGAGCCAAACGCTGGTGGTGCTATCCCAGACACGAGTGAGGCAAAGATCAGCACGATGACCATACCAACGCTAAAACGCGTGACATGACAAGGCATCGGACCGTGGAGAACACAGTTCCAAACCCATGTCATGTTGGACATTGTTTTTAAGGCAAATAACGGGGGGAGGCCAGAATCAACAAGACGAGTGTGCACATCGTCAGCAAGAGTGCGGTTCCAGCATTCCGACACTCTGTTCTTCTGTGACGCATATGGAGCAGATAGCTCCAGATGCACTCCTTGAGACTGGAAAAAGCGTTTCGTGGGACCCATGAACTCCCCACCATGCACACAGCACACACTGGCATGCACACTCAGCCTAGACAGGCCAAGACATGATCGTGGGCCCAACATCACTTTTTTTAGCGAAGGGCAAAACTCCACCAAAAGCGAGAGAAATCATCCGTAAAACACAAGACGTACCGACCAACACGCCCCCAAAAATTCATCAGGGAGTGGGTCCATGACGTCCGCATGGAAAAGGGCAAGGGGGTGCAGCGTGTGGGAGTTAGACAAAGGAATACAAGGGTGATGCAGCTTGCCTTGTGCATAATCAAGACAATCATCAGTACATGGCCCACGGAATGTGCCAGGGTCCAGACTAACAGCAGGCTAATGACGTAATGGGCCATGGATAGCTATTGTGTGCACATGAAACAGGTGGCAATGGAGAAAACGTATGTGTAGGAGAAAGTGATGGAGCAACATGCACATGGGATGCTGCACTTGCCGCAGACAAGGATGCAAACAAGGACACACGATACAATTTTTTGCCATCACAGGGTGCACACCAAATCCTAGGATTCGGGAATGTTGTTCGGTAGCCACGAATCTTTTTGGGATTTGCGGTTTGGAATCCTCCATACGGATTCAAACCGAGATTCATGAATGTTTTGGTTTAAAGGGGGGGGGGGGGGGGGGGGGGGGGGGGGGGGGGGGGCTCCTCGATACCCCAAAAAATATCGGGGGTCTGTCGCATCTCTGTGCAGTAGCGTGGTGCAGGTTCTTGCAAGGGCTGTGATGTGCGTCTTTTTGGTTGTTCAAAACAATACATGTTGCAATATCCTATAGCCAGGTGGCATGTATCTGGATAACATGCTCCTCAGCAAGACACCTGTAAGTTGACTGGATACACTCGTTTGTATATTTCTCACAACAAAAATGCAAACCAGGAGTTCTGTACATAGTGAACCTGTTTCATTCAAACCTTTTTGCCAAGTTCAGTTGTCCAGTCAACGGGCTTCCGATTATTGGACAGCCTGGCCGATGCCGACAGCCAGTCTGTGGCTGTTTTTCCCTCCGCATTGGCCACGTTGGACTGCACAGTCCGCTGTTTTGGTGTTTATTGTTGGTCCGCCATTTTTGTGC
Source organism: Penium margaritaceum (assembly GCA_023375785.1). NCBI lineage: Eukaryota > Viridiplantae > Streptophyta > Zygnematophyceae > Desmidiales > Peniaceae > Penium > Penium margaritaceum. The sequence continues at coordinate 92,266 of SZWC01000236.1, read as the reverse complement.
TACATTTCGACCGTCACACGCTTGTGGAAAGTGGGCGCCAGCACATGAACCATTGACAATCGGTGGTCTACTTGTTCTGAACCAGTGGACTACCGATGTCTTGGTGGATGATCCACCGGTTCATCAAACCAAGGCATCGGATGTCTCGGCGGATGTATAATCCACAGCAGCTGTTACATCCGCCGAGCGGGTAAGCAATGGCGGATGATCCGTCGTTGCTTACCCGCTCTCAGGACCGGCGATTGCAAGCAAACTCGCTCCCAATCAGTAGGCAAACTGGCCCTGTTCGCCGGACCGGAAAACCGGGCCGGTTTAGCTGGCGACGTCCGCTGCTGATCTGGCAATCAGCACCACTTGCACCGACGGTGCAAGTGGCACCTGGGAAGTGCCTGTTCCACTTCCAAAGTGGCGCAAGTCCCAAGAGAAGCCGTGACACCAAAAAAGCTCACAAAGGTTTTTACACCTTCTTCCTTTGCAGGTATGTGTCGTGCACCCCAAACTTAATCAGGCATACACTTCACCTTCAAGAGTACTAACGCCTTAGCATTTCATCTCAAGAAGAGCTCAAGTCGACAATACGCAAGAGAGCATCAAGCAAGGGTTAATTGATCAGCATGCAAGACAAGTCCTTTTATAGCTGTCTGTCCAGTCCTAGAACTCAAAAGCACATTCCTAAGAAGTGGCTTGACCCTGCCACATCACCAAGAGACTTGCGTTGTGGGCTTGACACATAAGCATCCTTGTGCCAAGGTGACTGATCAGCCGTGTTGCTTCCCAGAAGTAATGGACTTTCTTTCTTGGAAGCTTCTAAAACAACCAAGATGTGCATGGAGCCAGGATCGAGCTCATGACCTCTCACTTGGCCAAATCAACAAAATGGCCAAGTTAACCACTCACCTACATGGTGTACTCACAGGTCATATCTCACATGAGACAGAGCATAATTGAGTCACCCTACAACAAATCCAGGGGTCATACCTCCACAAGGGGCAGAGCATTCCTGATCCGTTGTACAAGACTGAACAAGGGGCAAACATATTCAACAAATCTCTCCCTTGCACCTTGCGTCAGTTTCCATCATCATTCTTCATCACTTGCGTTTACCATGCCGATACCTTGCCTGCCCGCCTGGTGGAGATCCTTGTCCAATGGCTTTGTAAGCATGTCAGCCCGGTTCAGCTTGGTGCCGACATACTCCAGCTCCACTGTTTGCTTGTAGACCAAGCCTCGAGCATAGTGGTAGCGGATCTCGATGTGCTTTGTGCGCCTGGATAGAACTGGGTTCTTGGACATGTCAATCGCGCTCATGTTGTCAATCTTGATGATTTTTGCCATTGCCTGTGGCGCCTTCATCTCAGAGAGCAAGCTGCGAAGCCACTGCACCTCTTTACACACCTCAGCCAATGCAATGTACTCACCTTCAGCTGTTGACAGAGAGACACACCCCTGCTTGCGACTCGCCCAACTGACAGCACCTCCATTTAGCATACACACAAAGCCAGAGGTGGATTTTCTGTCGTCGATATTGCCTCCCCAGTCAGCGTCGGTGTAGCACATGAGACGGAGTGACGCGGATCCAGCGATGCCTCCAAACTGGAGTCCCATGTGTCGCGTCCCCTTAAGGTAGCGCATGATGCGCTTCACAGCCTGCCAGTGTAGTGGACCACGATTGGCCACAAACCGGCTCACCTGCCCAACAGCATGGGCTATATCTGGCCGGGTGGCGACCATGGCATACATCAGACTGCCCACTGCAGACTGATATGGGATGCCCAGCATGTCAGTTTTCTCCGCTTTGTTGGATGGGGACATGGAGGTGGAGAGCTTGCACTCTGAGCTCATGGATGTGCTGGCAGGCTTGCAATCTGCCATGTCTTATCGTTTGAGGATGGAGTCGATGTACTTTGTCTGGTTCAGGCTGATGGTACCTGTGGCTCTATCACGCTTGATGACAATGCCAAGGTAGAAGTTAAGAGAACCCATGTCCTTCATCTTGAACCTGCTACTCAGCTGCCCCTTGAGATCGTCTAGCAGCTGCGTTGAAGAAGAGCACAGAATCAGGTCATCGATGTACAAGGCGACCAACATAGTCCCTTTGTCGCTCTCATGAACGTACATGCTAGGGTCTTTGTCGCAGTGCGTGAAGGACTCCTTGGCGATGAATGTATCCATCTCTTGGTACCAAAGTCTTGGCGCTTGTTTTAGCCCATAGAGCGCCTTCACCAGCCTGCACACCTTGCCCTCGGGCGCATCAACCCCCTCTGGAACCTCCATCAGCACCTCCTTGTCAAGTTTGCCGTAAAGGAAGGCTGTCTTGACATCCATCTGGTGGAACTCCATGTTCTTGGCAGCAGCAACGGCGAGCATTGACCGGATGGAGGCAAACATCACAACGGGAGCAAAGGTCTCATCGTACTATGCGCCAGGCCGTTGAGAGAACCCCTTTGCTACCACCCGTGCCTTGTACTTGTCTATCTTACCATCCTGTTTCCTTTTTACTTTCAGCACCCACTTGGAACCCACAACATGAGAGCCGGCAGGTCTGTCCACCAGTACCCATGTCCCATTCTCCTCAATGGAGCTGAGTTCACTACGAATTGCTTCATCCCACTCAGCTTTGTCAGGCCGCGCGAGTGCCTCTGCGACAGACGTTGGCTCCTCTTGAACCATGAACGAATAGTTGAAGCCTGTCCATTCACCCCTATCTGCATCGTAATGCTGCCAAGGAACTTTCAGACGTGAACTGCTCCTTGGACCTTCTTGCTGTTGCTGTTGATGTAGAGGCTGGAGGTTTGTTTTGTCGTCGATGGGGGGAGAGGTATCCTCCTCATGGTCTGGAGGATCAGATACGTCGGACTCGGAGGCTGATTCCGAGTCATCTTCATCAGCTTCCGAGTCATCTTCATCAGCTTCCGAGTCATCTTCATCAGCTTCCGAGTCATCTTCATCAGCTTCTCTCCCTGTTGTAGTACCCAGCCCATGCCATTGCGCTGGTGCTTCGTCTCCCTCCTCAAGAAGAGTGAGCCAGTCTCCCTGTTTTGGAGTGTTCTCAAGTTCAAGAAGCTCTCCCTTACTCACTGAACGTTCATGGAAATCCACGTCTTTGCTGCGGATGACCTTCTTAGCTCCTAGGTCCCACATTCTATAAGCTCTGTGGGCGATGTCATAGCCGATGAAAATACACTTTCGTGCTCTTGCATCAAGCTTTCCAGGACCCTCACCCGCCTGGACCTTGGCAAAGCCGGTGCAACCGAACACCTTGAGATGGGAGGCGTCCGGCTTCCTGTCCGACCATGCTTCTTGAGGTGTCTTCAGCTGCTGTGTCTGCTTCTTCTTGCCTCTCCTTCGCAGAGCTGCTGCAGGTGTGAGGTTCACAAGATACGTAGCAGTGCGTGCTGCTTCAGCCCAGAACCTAGGAGGTACCTTGGCGTCAAAGAGCATGCACCTTGTCATGCCAAGGAGGGTCTGATTCATCCTCTCTGCTACGCCGTTGCTTTGAGGTGAGTAGGGAGTAGTTTTCTGGAGTTCAATTCCTTGTGTCTTGAGCCACTCCCTGCAGGCTTCGTACTCCCCCCATTGTCCGTCCTGAATGCCTTCACCTTCCTTCCACTCTGTCGCTCGACCATAACGACAAAGGCTTGCAGATTCTCCTTCACCTCACTTTTCTTTTTGAGAAAGTTTATCCAGACCTTGCAGCTGTTGTCGTCGATGCATGTGAGGAAACATCTGCTGCCTCCATTGGACGGTATGCGAAAGGGACCACACACGTCAGAGTGGATGAGGTCAAGGGGTGCCAGAGCACGCGTACCATTACGCTTGAAAGGTTTCTTCTTGGCCTTTCCTTGAAGGCATGGCTCACACAAGATCCCAGCTCCCTCCGCCTCATCACCTAGCTCCATCCCACGCACTAGCTCCTGCTTATCCATGAGTACCAATGTGCGATGAGCCACGTGCCCAAAGCGCCTGTGCCACAGGTTCTCCGACGATGTGCAATGGCTAGAATGAACAGCCTCGGTGGCTGCATTTGCTTCTGGTTTTGTTGCCGAATCTTCCAGTGCCACTGCTTCCGCTGCTCCAACATGTCCTTTGTCATCAGAGTCTGCATCGTTGCTCTCCTCATCATCACTCCCGGCCAAAGATTTAGCCGTTGATGTTGTCTTGGTTTGCAAGACGTAGAGTCCATCAACGCGAGGGACCTGTGCAACAACCTTCTTGGCAGGGTAGGAAACACTGATGTCCTTGGTAGGGATTATCACTGCTTCCTTCTCTGTAAAAACAACTGTCATGCCATGGTCAGTTATCTTAGAGACAGAGAGCAGGTTGGCTGTGAAGGAGGGCAAATAGACTACCCCCTCTAGCTTGAGGTCGGAGTCCGCACCGTTGACACCCACTACGACCAGCTTGTCACCAATCCCCTCAGCTGCCTCAACCTAGCCGTTGAAATAGTATGCACCTTGTCCACTGCCTAGCTGGCTAGCTAAACATACAGACAAGGCATGCACTGCTCTATGGAGTATGTCCCCTTGGTCCGTTCTGAGATGGGCCAGGAATGCACTGCCCATAATGGGTATGTCCCCTGTGCCTCATCATAGGAACCATACCTTTTTGGCTTGGTTGATTAGGCACCGGAGTCTCAAACCAGAGATCGCGGGTTCAAACCCCGCGACGGCCGCAATTTTCTTTGTGGCCAAAACTGGGACAGGAAGCTTCTAGGAAGCTTACTAGAGCCTGCCTTGAGGATGACACTTGGCGGTCTAAGGACGCGCCAAGTAGGAATATAGGTTGAGGTTGGCTCCAGTGGAGCCACTACAAGCAGAAGCTTTAGCAAAGCTCTGCGAGTATAAAAGCCTGTACCTTGCATGCATCCATTTACAGTTCTTGCCTTTGAGACTCCTCACAGAGTGTCCAACCAAAGGTAGACACTAAAGACCAACATGTGGACTTCGCGAGGTTGCAAACCAAACGAACCTAAAGTGTGGATCCCTTGTACGAGGGTGATATGTTATCTTGGTTGCAATACCAAGAGCGGTTGGCGGCCTCCCATGTCGGGACCCGTTTTCTAGACCGTTGCTATCCGGCGCATTGACAAAGGGTTATGGGCCCACACTTGTGGTTCTAAGGCACGCTTCCAAGACCGACTAGCGCGTGGTCTTGCAAGGCGCACAGGTACAACAGGGACACGACCATCGGACGGCTCCATCTGCTCCATCGGCTCCATCGGCTTCTTCACGTAGGGTGCGTGCACGTGGCGGACTAGGGGATGAGGAATCGCTCTGTCCATGTTGGACAAGACCCTCAAGCCCCAACGGGATTAAGCTCTACCCCTTTTTTTAGAAGGTTGTACGACCCCGAGTCCGTTCTCTCACGATGGCACCATCGCCTTAGGCGATCATCGGCGGGAGAGGTATGCAACGGAATCAACTGCACCTTGGACAACGGTCGCAGTCAGCAGCCTCATCAGCCTCATCGGCCTCAACGAAGCAGAGTAGCAGCAAAGCAGAAAAGACGAGCAACCGCAAGAAATGGCGGATCCGACTCCAGCCCGCCTTGAGGCGGGTATGTCCAAATTCACGGGGACAGGTTTTCCCTTGTGGAAATGGCAGTTTGAGATTGTCATGAACGTGCATGGCTACCTTGACATCCTAAAAGGGACCGAGATAGCACCAGCCGATGCGACCGTGACGACGCATGCGGCTGACCTTGCAGCATGGACGATGAAGAACAACATGGCTCTCGCCATTCTTGTGACGTCCATCAACGAGACTCAACACTCCCACGTCACATGATGCACGTTGGCTGCCGAGGCCTACGCAAAACTCGCATGCGTGCATCAATCGAATGCCCTAGCAAACCGACTCTTCATCTTCCAACGGTTGATGTCGATGAGGGTGAGCAAAGGAGAATCGATACCCGCATTTTTGCAGTCGTTTGACAACGTGCTGCAAGAGGTCCAGCAAATGGAATGGAATCTTGACTCCAACATGCGTGCCATGATCCTTCTAATGGCACTGCCGGAAAGCTGGGGGTCCTTGATCACCGTATTTGGCGGTTGGAAGGAGGCAGATCTGACGTACGAGGCTGTCGTCGAACACGTTTGCAACGAGTCCATGCAACGCAGTGGCGCCGAGGCAAACATCTTAGCCTATGCCTCTCACTTCGGTGGACAAAGTGTAAGCTCTCGCTCCAGTCAAGGCGACAGCGGAAGCGGTGGCGGTGGAGGGAAAGGCAATGGTGGCGGGAAGAGTTCCAAGAAGCCCGGCAACTGTCACAACTGTGGCAAGGCTGGGCACTGGGCTAGGGACTGTCGTAGTCCCAAGAGAGAAGGCGGGAACAAAGGTGGAAAGGAGAAGAAGGAGCTCACCAACATGATGGCTAGGGGGCTGCCCATGAAGGGCGCAGCGATCCTTAGGCCCGGGGCATTCGCCCTTGACTCGGGCACCAACCACCACTCATCAAAAGAGAAGGGTGGATTTGTCTCCATGGCCAAATCTGTCATGCGCATCAAGTGTGCAAACGGTGGCGTCGTCCAAGCCATGGGCGAAGGGGACAAGGTGATCACGTTCAACGTGAATGGTGCGGAGAAGGCAGTCAACCTTCAAAAGGTGGTGTACATGCCCTCCTTCGCAGCCAACTTGCTGTCCGTCTCACAAATCACCGACAACAACATGACAGTGGTGTTCACCAACAAGGAAGCGGTGGCCCT
>SZWC01000236.1:68852-84696 GCA_023375785.1 Penium margaritaceum | reverse complement strand
CGCAGTTTGCGACCAAAGAGAGCACCTTTGCGGTATGAGGATGATTGGACCGGCCTTAGCTGGTCGTGCATGGCTCAGGGAGAGCCATCCACAGTGGCGGAGGCCATGAATGGCCCAGATGCGGCCAAGTGGAAGGAGGAAGTGGATAGCGAGCTCGCATCCATTGCCGAGAACGGCACGTGGGTGCTGGTGGATAGACCCGACAAGGCCCACGTGGTGGGATCCAAGTGGGTCCTCCGAGTGAAGAATAAGCAAGACGGCAACATCGACAAGTTCAAGGCAAGGGTAGTGGCTAAGGGGTTCTCTCAACGCCCGGGCTCCGAGTACGATGAGACGTTCGTGCCCGTCGTGACCTTTGCCTCTAACCGCTCTCTCCTTGGCATTGCTGCCGCAAAGAACTTGGAGATACACCAGATGGACGTCAAGACAGCTTTCCGTTATGGGAAGCTTGACAAGGAAGTGCTGATGGAGGTGCCCGAAGGAGTCGAAGCTCCCAAGGGCAAGGTGTGCAAGTTGGTGAAAGCGCTCTACGGGCTGAAACAGGCCCCAAGGATGTGGTAGAAAGAGATGGACGGTTTCATGACCGGCCTCTCCTTCGCGCATTGCCAGAATGACCCGAGCATGTACGTGCGCGATGATGGGAGAGGATTGATGCTGGTTACGCTGTACGTGGATGATCTGATCATCTGCTCATCTTCGGTCGAGCTGCTGGATGGGCTGAAGTCTGACCTCAACAAAAGGTTCAAGATGAAGGACATGGGTCCTCTCGAGTACTACATCGGGATTGCCATCAACCGCAACCGAGCAGCAGGCACCATCGAACTCAACCAAACCAAATACATTGGTGAGGTGCTGAAGCGCTACCACATGGAAGACTGCAAACCTGTCAGCACCCCAATGACGACCGACACAAAGCTGAAGGCCTCCATGTCGCCAAGCAACGAAGCAGAACAAAGGGAGATGCAAGACATCCCCTACCAGTCCGCCGTGGGTAGCATCATGTACGCCATGGTAGGGACTCGTCCGGACATCTGCTATGCTGTGGGACAAGTGGGCAGATTCGTGGCCAACCCTGGGCCACAATATTGGCAGGCAGTCAAGCGCATCTTGCGCTACCTGCAGAAGACACATCACATGGGCCTCGTCCTTGGAGGCTGAGAAGGAACAGACCCCTTTCGTCTGAAGTGCTACACCGACGCTGACTGGGGAGGAAATCTTGACGACAGGAAATCCACCTCTGGATACGTGTGCATCTTGAATGGCGCTGCCATCTCATGGGCCAGCAGGAAGCAGGATTGTGTTTCCGTGTCCACGGCTGAGGCAGAGTACGTTGCTTTGTCTGAGGTGTGCAAGGAGACTCAATGGATCCGCAGCCTGCTTGGCGAAATGAAAGTGCCACAGAAGGACGCCACGATTGTACACGTGGAAAACATGAGCGCCATCTCGATGGCTGAAGATGAGATCATCTCCCAGCGAACGAAGCACATCGACATACGTTACCACTACTCACGTGACCTGGTCATGAAGAACGTGGTGGACTTACAGCACTGCTGAACAAAGATCATGCTTGCTGACTGCATGACCAAGCCGTTGGACAGCGACTTGCATTATGCAGGCATTTGTGGATTTGGCATAAGGAGTGCGGCAGAGGAAGGGTGAGCTCCAAGGCATTGATTGAGCCGAGCAAGGGACAGATGGACAGAGATGCAAGGGAGAGATTTGTTGAAATAGTATGCACCTTGTCCACTGCCTAGCTGGCTAGCTAAACATATAGACAAGGCATGCACTGCTCTATGGAGTATGTCCCCTTGGTCTGTTCTGAGATGGGCCAGGAATGCACTGCCCATAATGGGTATGTCCCCTGTGCCTCATCATAGGAACCATACCTTTTTGGCTTAGTTGATTAGGCACCGGAGTCTCAAACCAGAGATCGCGGGTTCAAACCCCGCGACGGCCGCAATTTTCTTGGTGGCAAAAACTGGGACAGGAAGCTTCTAGGAAGCTTAGTAGAGCCTGCCTTTAGGATGACACTTGGCGGTCTAAGGACGCGCCAAGTAGGAATGTAGGTTGAGGTTGGCTCCAGTGGAGCCACTACAAGCAGAAGCTTTAGCAAAGCTCTGCAAGTATAAAAGCCTGTACCTTGCATGCATCCATTTACAGTTCTTGCCTTTGAGACTCCTCACAGAGTGTCCAACCAAAGGTAGACACTAAAGACCAACATGCGGACTTCGTGAGGTTGCAAACCAAACGAACCTAAAGTGTGGATCCCTCGTTCAAGGGTGATATGTTATCTTGGTTGCAATACCAAGAGCGGTTGGCGGCCTCCCATGTCAGGACCCGTTTTCTAGACCGTTGCTATCCGGCGCATTGATAGAGAGCAGGTTGGCTGTGAAGGAGGGCAAGTAGACTACCCCCTCTAGCTTGAGGTCGGAGTCCGCACCGTTGACACCCACTGTGACCAGCTTGTCACCAATCCCCTCAGCTGCCTCAACCTAGCCGTTGGCGACTCTGAAGGTTTTGTTGCATGGAGCAAGAGAGATGAAGTCTCTCATCTCATAGGTGGTGTGCTCGTTTGTACCCGAGTCAAGGCCATAAGCTCCTGGCCTGAGTATCGCCCTCCCTTTGTTGGAGGCACACTCGGCCATCAAGCTTGTGGGATCCTTCCCACCATGTCCCCCTCGCCATTCATCCTCGTCTCCTCCCTCCTTCTTGGGTGCCCGGCACTCCCAAGCCCAGTGTCCAGCCTTACCACAGTTATGGCAGGTTCCTTGATGCTTTGGACCCCTTCCACCAGTGCCGTTGTTTCCCTTGTATCCAGAGGAGGAGGTATTACGAAAGGCACCGCTGCTTCATGAGGCAAAGGCAGCCATGTTTGCTTCACTACTGCTGCGACGCATGGCTTCATTCCGCACATACTCCGAGACGGTGGTGTAGGATACTTGCTCTTCCGTCCACCCTCCAATCACTGTGATCATGGGACCCCAGCTCTCCGGCAGCGTCATCAGATAAATCATGGCCTGTATATCCAATTGCAGGTCCCACCCCATGCTGTTGGCGTGTTGCAAGAGAGTCTCAAACTTCTGCATAAAGGCGGAGACATCCTCCCCTTCACCAAGCCTCATACTGATGAGGTTTTGTAGAATGAAGAGACGGTTGGCAAGTGAGGAGGACTGAAACTCCTTGCCCACTTTGGCGTATGCCGCGGCTGCCACTGTACAACCGCTGATGTGTGAGAGGACTGAGGGTTGTATGGAGGACACGAGAACGGTAAGAGCCTTCTTGTTGAGCTTGACCCATGCCACAAGGTCAGCACCCTCCTCCTTTGGTGCTGGGATACTTCCGTCAAAATATCCCAGCAAGTCTCTATCATCCATGATGATCTCAAACTGCCACTTCCAGATAGCAAACCCCTCTCCATCAAACTTGAGGATGGAAGAATGATTCCCTGGTTCCCCTGTCCCTGCCATCCCTACACCTACAACTGCTACAACTGCTACACCTGTTGTTGATGCTGATGCACCTGTGTTTGAGGCCGTTGTAGGCTGTTGGTGAGAAGCGGCAACTGCTGGCCCTGTTCACGTTGGCCGATGCAAGCAGATGTAGGCTGATGTAGGCTGATGTAGGCTGATGTCAGCTCCCAAGGCAGAAAGGTGCAGATGTGTTGCATTCCCCTCCGGCTGATGATTGACCTGCAAACAGAGAGGATGGGTGAGAGCGAAGGCGCTCTCACTGCTTGTGACTTTGGCGGTTGCGTGCGTGAAACTTCTCTAACCAGAGGAGTGGGCCCATAACCCTTTGCTAGCTACTGAGCTAACCACCTCCGACAGAGAAGCCGCGAAACCAAAAAGGCTCACAAATGTTTTTACACCTTCTTCCTTTGCAGGTATGTGTCGTGCACCCCAAACTTAATCAGGCATACACTTCACCTTCAAGAGTACTAACGCCTTATCATTTCATCTCAAGAAGAGCTCAAGTCGTCAATACGCAAGAGAGCATCAAGCAAGGGTTAATTGATCAGCATGCAAGACAAGTCCTTTTATAGCTGTCTGTCCAGCCCTAGAACTCAAAAGCACATTCCTAAGAAGTGGCTTGACCTTGCCACATCACCAAGAGACTTGCGTTGTGGGCTTGACACATAAGCATCCTTGTGCCAAGGTGACTGATCAGCCGTGTTGCTTCCCAGAAGTAATGGACTTTCTTTCTTGGAAGCTTCTAAAACAACCAAGATGTGCATGGAGCCAGGATCGAGCTCATGACCTCTCACTTGGCCAAATCAACAAAATGGCCAAGTTAACCACTCACCTACATGGTGTACTCACAGGTCATATCTCACATGAGACAGAGCATAATTGAGTCACCCTACAACAAATCCAGGGGTCATACCTCCACAAGGGGCAGAGCATTCCTGATCCGTTGTACAAGACTGAACAAGGGGCAAACATATTCAACAGTGCAAGTCCTAAGACACAAGGTATCGGTGTCATCATTGTCAACTTCCATGCCTTAGCCGCAGTCTCGACTACATCACTCTCCACCATGGCCGACGTGGCAGCGGTGGTGCAGACTGCACGTGAGAGCACTCACGACGACGCTGACGATGATGACGACGATGAGGATGAGGAGGACGTTGCTAACAAGAGGAGATCCGGGAAGGAGCTGAGCCTAATGTGGACTCTTTTTGAAAAAATTGACCACCCCGCAAAGGGCGCTCGCGCTCAGTGCAGTCTGTGTCCAAAGGGCTACACCAACAACGGGGGGTGCACGTCCACAATGTGTAAACACTTGCGGGTGAAACACCGCAAACATTACTTGGAGCTGAAGGAGCAGGAGGTGGCCCAGAAGCTACGGTTAGCAACCACCAACGCTGTCAATGCATCAACAGAAGCAGCGGCTGCAGTGGCAGGAGTGGGACTGAACCTTGCAAACACAGTCATCGGCCGGGGTGTGGCAGCGGTCGGAGTGGTTTTCTGCAAGCTGTACTTCTAACACTGCATTTGGAAGCACGACATTGACAAGAATGAGAGCTTCCTAGGCATGGAGTCCAATTGGCTGCAATGCACCTTCTGGCACAGAAACCCGGCATGCGATCTCCCCGGTCGCATGACAATCAGCTGGCAGATTGTGATCGCAGCAACAGCTTTTTGCAACCAGTATCAAGAAGATGATTGGTGAGGTGACTTCTGCCCTCAACTTCACTACGGACGGCTGGAAAGGGGAGAATGACATGAAGTATGTCGGAGTCACGGTGCACTGGATTCAGGACTTTCATGTGAAGACGCTCGCCCTCTCCTTTCCCGCAATGCCACTTGCTCCCAATGTGCAGAACACCTTTGACGCGCTGGCAGGTGCTTTGAAGCAGTGGGGGGTGTTTGACCAGATTTTTTTGCCTCACGGTCGACAACAAGAGCACTAACAATGGGATGATGAAAAACTACATCATCCCTGCAGCCGAGTCCTCCCTTGAACCAGAAGACCACATCAGGTACTTAGGGCACATCATGAACCTCGCCGTCAAGGATTTTTTGGGGAATGCAAAAGTTGAGGGGATTGTGGCCAAGGTGCGGGCCGTGGCAGTGTTTCTGAAGCGGTCCACTCCAAGGGAGCAGTCGCTGATCAACACGGTAACGGCGGCTGGAGTCCGCTACCTGCTATTGCACCTTGACACCAAGTCAAGGTGGAATGCCACCCTGGACATGATGGAGCGCATGCTCATGCTGAAGGACGTGCTCCCGGAGTGGCATGGGGGGTATGGCAGTGAGGGCAATGCCATCAAGCCTTCACGCAATGACTGGGGACTGGGGATGCCCTCCTCATTGTCATCCACAAGCCATTCAAGGCATACACAAACGACATCTCTAGCTCGACCTACCCAACACTCAACCTCGTCATACCATATTTTTACTCCATGCTGGACAAGCTCGAGAAGTGGCAGGTGAAATCTCACTTGGCGTGTGAGAAGAGCAGATGGAGAGGGATTGCAGGGCGTCTTAATGCAAAGGAGCAGTTGCTCATTGACATCAACGACGGGCTGAAGGAGGCTGAGGACAAGCTGAAGAAGTACGCGTGGCTGCTGACTGACCGCCACACGCTTGCTACCGCGGCTGACTCATGCTTTCGGCTCAGGTTCTTTGACAAGACACACACGCTGATGGGGTTGGCATCTGCCACACTTTTGCAAGTGAAGGTGGTCACCTTGTTGCGGACTTACCACGACCGCGTGCTGGAAGCACAGACCGAGGCCGCGGCATTGTCACAGGGGGCTGAGAGCTCAAACCAGCAGCAGGATCAGAACCATCAGGGGAGCCAGCAGCACCTCCAGTCAGGATCACAGCAGAACGAGCAGCTGGGCAGCCGCAGCACCAGCAGCAGCGCATCAGCAGAACAACAGCAATGCACGGGCAGGGCATCCGCAGAACAAGAGCAAGGAACGGGCAGGGCATCAGCTGGGCAGCAGCAGGGCACAGGCAGAACAGCAGCAGGGCATCAGCCGGGCAGGAGCAGAGCTGCAGCAGCGGCAGCAACTGCAAGAACACAAGAATTACGCCAGCTGCGCCCGCGGCCTCCACCACCCCCACCTCCATCTGAGGACGATGCATTGTTGGAGGAGGCCCTGGAAGATCCAGCAAGGGACATGTTTGAGGTGCGGGAGCCGGCAACAGCAGCACCGACATAGCTGTCGAGCTTGGAGGAGGAGGTGGAAAAATGGGCCAACTTGCCAGAGAAAGGGATGACGTTCAAAGTGCTTAGGGACTACAGGAAGTTGCAGCATGCATATCCATCTTTTTTCCTTGCAGCAATGGACGTGCTTGCTGTTCCACTTCCACCCCGTCCAAATGTCTGTTCTCACTTGGCAGGCACATTATCACAGACTTCAGGCACTTGCTTGCCAACTTGACTGTCAAAAACCTGCTAATCATGAAAAGCTGGATCAACGAGAAGTTGCTGCTGGACTTCCTGGTGCCTCCTCATCGTGTCGTTGCACAGGAGTACAGAGATGAAGAGGCGCGCATCAATGAGTTACGGCGTAAAGCACGGGAGGATGGGCTCGTCGGTGTTGTGTGTGAGAAGTTGGAGGGGCTGTCACTCTTTGTGAACGAGGACGAGGAGGAGGACGGATACGAGGAGGGAGAGGATGAAGGAGAGGGGGGGAGGATGACGATGTGATGGAGGTTGGATCATAGGATTAGTGTAGGTGGATCCCTTGCTCACTGTCATGTGATGTGCTGATTATCATTTCATTTCAACATTCCCTGTTTACTTTCATGCAATCCAGATTTGTGAACTTATGCATGCAACAAATGTTTGATGCATACAGCCATTCCTGGCAGCCAGGTTTGCACAGAGGTGCAACTCAAAATGAATGTATGCTAACAAGGGTTTAGGTTTCAAGACTGGATGTTAAAAATCTGTTTGGATGGTAGTTCTGGACTCAAACAATGTCGTATATGCTTATCAGTCATGATCGATGCTCATTGGCGCTTGAAGGTACATTCACTATCATTGATTTTAAATACTTGTAGATCCTTGTCAGTGCTTGAAGGTGCTAGAAAGCACTTGTCCAGTGAAAACATGCCCTTGTCGGTAGTTGATGAGTGTGAAGAATGCATGCTGCTGCTGAATGGTGATGAGCGCCACTTAAGTTGGGTTAACATCCACCACCACAATGCCTCACAATGTTGACTTGTGGTGTCCAATGACAACAGCTGAGTACGTGTATGTTAGAAGAAAAGTTCATGACCTACGATCATATGTTGTGCACATATCGATTGATAGTGAAAGAAGGGGAGAAAAATGTCAAATCTGGACTTGCAACAAATCATAGTGGCACTGTCCATGACAACTTTTCAGGATTCGTGAATCCTGAGGATTCGCAAATCTTTTCAAGGATTCGCGAATCCAAATCCCTGGATTCAGTAGTCCAAATCCTTTCTGGGAACCGGGAATCTTACCCGGTGTGCACCCTTACCGGCCATTACCCCCCAAAAACTCATCAGGGAGTGGGTCCATGACGTCCGTATGGAAAAAGGCAAGGGGGTGCAGCATGCGGGAGTTAGACAAAGGAATAGAAGGGCGATGCAGCTTGCCTTGTGCACAATCAAGACAATCATCAGTACATGGCACACGGAATGTGCCAGGGTCAAGACCAACAGCAGGCTAATGACGTAATAGGCCATGGATAGCTGTTGTATGCACATGACACAGGTGGCAATGGAGCAAGTGTATGTGTAGGGGAAATTGATGGAGCAACATGCACACGGGCTGCTGCACTTGCCGCGGACAACGATGAAGACAAGGACACACCATACAATTTATCGCCATCAGACCACGAAGAACAAGATGGCCAGATGATTGCAGTGATACAGTGCCAACATCACGCGATGAGACAAAGTCCATGCCCTGATCATCCAAGGCAGGGAGAGATAGCAAGCTGACCTCAAGTGCAGGGACAAAGAGGATATCAAGCAAGAATATGTCCCCCGATGGACAAAAAAAACGTACAACACCAACACCCTTAACTGGCAACATCTGGCCAGAGCTAATGCGAATGAAGCGGACGTCACCGACAGGTCCCAAAATCACGAGTGCAGTAGGAGACGACATCACGTGGTGAGTGGCTCCGGAATCAATAATCGAGAAGGCACTTGACATACGAGACGGGGTGGTCACATGACACTCCGCAACACTACAAGCAAGGGCAGGAGAGGATGTAGTACGACCAAAAGTAACAGCAAGGAGATGGGGAAGGGTGAACAACTGCCATTGCTCAACCCACTCCACAGATGACACAGCCCCACTATCCAACGCGTCCCAAAGGGCTCCATCCGACAAACAACGGTGACTCCCGGACTTGACAGTCAAACTCACACTGGAGTGGAAAACTGGAGGCCGAGGATGGGAAGGTGGAGGCTGAAGCAGGTTTGTGGTGGAAAGAAAGATGGATCTGCAGGATGGAGCCATGATGGAGGGATGTACGATGAAGAAGGCTGCCCATAGAATGTAGGGTAGTACAACGGTGGAAGCCAACGCCACTCCGGGAGGGGTATAGCCACCGTCAAAGAGGCAGGAACGGAAGCCCAAACGGGTGTTGGAACCATCAAGGACATTATGATGGTGGTATCCCATCACATGGCGTCAGACTCCTACGTGTGAGGGTCTCGACCAAAGAGGATGGGGGTGAAAAGGGGGTGCACAATGTTTTGAGGCAACTGGAAAAATCCCCGAATGCCCGGGTCTTGACCACGTGCAGGAAAGGAGGAGAGACAAAGACAATAAAGGTGAAGGAAACAAACAAAAGATAATGAAAATAGAAACCACCATGGAGAGGTCGACAATGTGGACCAGACCCAGAATCATCCAGGGTTGGAGAGGGGTGACAAGGCTCACTGCCTCTCCCCCAACAAGTTTTTTTTTCTGGTAGGGAGGATGCGCTCAACCCTCGCTGGCGGAAAAAAAAAGGAGCGTGGAGCAAGGAGCCCATCGATCAACAAGCTTGTCAATCAACAAGCTCGTCAATCGACGAGGCCGTCAACCGAGCCCGTTAAGAGGCGGGATTGACAAGCTGCACAGTAGCTTCCCGCCAGCGGACGAGCTCGACCGGCGGCGGTGAGCGCTGCTGCCGTGCCCGCTGTTGCTGCTGCAGATGCTGCTGCTACTTTGCTGCTGAAATGGCTGCTGTCGTTACTATTGGAGAGGCTGCTGCGAATGTGGCTGCGGCTGCTGCTGCTGCAGCTGTTACTGCTACAGTGATTGCTACTGTAGCTACTGTTGTTGTTGCTGCTACAAATGCTGCTGCCGTGGCTGTTTTTGCAGCTGTTGCTGCTGCTGCGATTGCTGTTGTGGCTGCTGCTATGCTGCAAATACGGCTGCTGCTGCTTCTTGTGCTGCTGTGGCTGTTACTGTTTCTACTGCTGCTGCTGCTGCTGCTGCTGCTGCAGCTGGTGCTGTTGCAGTTGCTGTTGTTGGTGCGGCTGCTCTGGCTGCTACACGAAGATGCAATGTAGCCAGGGGGTTGGCACCACCGGCGCTGCTCCTGCTGTAGCTACTACTGCTGCTGTCATTGTTGGTTCTGTTGAGTGTGATTGCACCTGATGCGACGGAGGAAGCCGGGTGCAGCTGCTACCACGACAGCGGCTGCTAATGGTGCAAAGCAGAGGTGGCCTAAACCGCCACCACAATTTCTGCACCTCGCCGCTAAGAAGGCAGCCGCGACAAGGGAAGCTGTCGACAAGAATTTGGCAGCATTCTGCCTTTGGCTCTGCCGGAGGACTACCTGACGTGAGTCCTCAACTCAGGGCCTCCACGTCTCCAGGACCTGTACGCCCCACCTAGCCCAGCCCGGCCCAACCCAGATGCCTCCGGTGCCGCTGTTGTGCACTATGTGGTGGAAAGAAAAGGCCGTGTCTCTCTACTGCTCTGATGCAATGAGGGAATGGAGGAACCCCTCTCAAAGTACCATTCAATGTGAGTGGGTGCGTTGCTCAGAACACAACAGAAAAAACGGCGACTCAAAAGGTAGAGAGACGCTGAAGATACATTTTTAAACATAAAAGTGGAGGGAAATAACACAAAAGTGTTTAAGTCTAGTCTGACCCATGTGCGTGCAACTAGGCGCAGAAGTCCATCCAACAGGTCATAAAATGAGGTATGGTTAATTGTGGCCATTTCATACATTCCCTTTTTAGTGTGTGCCTTGGGTGTGATCTCTTCTAAGGGTGTTCTTTACATCCATGCTTACACTGATTCAATATTGTATGAGAGGAGTGTGATTTTGTCTTTAATGACCAAACAATTCTCTTCCTATGAATGACCCTAGTGCGTGGAGCTAGAATATGTGGAAAGTGCACTCAGTCACCGTACAAAATCACACTAAGAACACACTCAGAGAGGTATGGTTAATGAAGGCCATTTAATACACTAGTTTTCTTGTGTGTGCCTTCAGTGTGTTCTCTTTAAAGGAGGTTCGTTGCACCCTTCCATACACTCCTTCCACTGTGCGTGGAAGAAGTGTACTTTTGTCCATTATGGCCAAAACATTATCTTCTTAGGAGGGACCTCATTGCGTGAAGCTAGTGCATGTGGCTAGTGTGATTGACTTCTGTACAAAAGTACACTTAGAGTACACTTAGTGCGCTTATGTGTCTTATGTGTCTCAACAAAACTTGTGCTTTATCTTATATGGCCAAAAACATTTCTTCTTAGAAGGGGCCTTAGTGCGTGGGGCTAGTGTATGTGGATTGTGCGCTTGGTTGCCGTACAAAAGTACACTAAGAGCGCACCCAGTGTGCTGTTTTGTCTCATGTGTTTCAGCACACTGCTTTCTGGTCTTATGTGCCACAAAAAGTCTCTTCTTAGAAAGCCCCTTAGTGTGTGGGTCTAGTGTACATGGCGAGTGCGCTCTATCACCATACAAAAGTACACTAAGAGCGCACCCAGTGTGCTAAAATATTTCATATTTCAAAGCACAATGTGCATTTTGTCCTGTATGGTCATAACTTTCTCTTCTTATGAGGGACGTCAGTGTGTGGGGCTAGTGTATGTGGCAAGTGCGCTCTACCACCAAATAAAAATACACTAAGAGCGCACTAAGTGCGCTAAGTCATCCCATGTGTCCTATTATACAGTGATGTTTGTCTTATTTAGGCAACAATTTTATATTCCAACTTCATTCTAAATTCTAGAATGAGAGACAATTCAGATAGTTTTTCCTTCATGTTTCGTTTTAAAGTAGTGTATACATGTTGGATATGGGGTGCCAAAAAAAAATGACCACAGTGCGTTGCTCGATAAAAATCATCAGGTCACAAAAGTGAATAGAGGATGTTTTGCTGGTTCTGTAGCACTTTACAGAACTCGATTCGGAGTCCGTTTGAGGGAGATGTGGATTTTCAAGGTTTGGTGGCGATGGGTCCGGTTCAAGTGATGGCTCCTGCACTACCAGCACCAATGACGGCCACAATTATTGGCCAAGGAGGTTTGGAGCGGCCTTCAGGGTAGAAAGGCGGCAGGAGGACCTTCAGGGAGCTTCAAGGAAGGTCCCCACCAAGATTATTGGTTGTGCNCACTTTACGGAACTCGATTCGGAGTCCGTTTGAGGGAGATATGGATTTTCAAGGTTTGGTGGCGATGGGTCCGGTTCAAGTGATGGCTCCTGCACTACCAGCACCAATGACGGCCACAATTATTGGCCAAGGAGGTTTGGAGCGGCCTTCAGGGTAGAAAGGTGGCAGGAGGACCTTCAGGGAGCTTCAAGGAAGGTTGCCACCAAGATTATTGGTTGTGCACATGGCAGGGATGGTAATTCTCTTGTGTGAGAGTGTGACTGCCGCTCATCCCGCTAGGCTAGGAGTGTGCTAGGAGGTGAACTTTGACAGAGTGGTTCTTCCAGCTCCATGTGCCAAATGAGGCGTACTTAGGCTTCTTAGAAAGCTGTGCTAATTTAATTTCTTACTCAAGAGTTGATTCAGACATTTGCGTTCTCTGCAGACCTACATTTGCTTCTGTAATTTCTGTCTGTGCAGCCTGTAACTCCCTCTCATAAACAGTTGGTCCTGCCTAGGCGGCTCTTAGTGAGCCTGATCACCTCCCTGAGGGCTGCCCCAGTTTCCACCAGTGGTATCAAAGCTAGAACAAGGCTTTGTCTCATCCTTGAGGCATTCCTTGCATCCTGTTGTGTGAGAGAGCCGTTTGTGGGCTGAACGTTGCACTACCATGGCGACATCCGCTTCCGTGGTGGCCGGAGTCAACATCGCCAAGTTCGAAGGCAAGAACTTCTTTAACTGGAGCAACAACATGAAGATGGTGCTGCTGGAGAAGGGTCTCTGGAGCCAGGTGGATGAGAAAGAGAAGGAACCAGAAGAAAGCTCTCTATCCCCTGTCGAGGCCCGTACCTACCTAGAGAAGCGTGACCGCGCCCTCGCAACCATCTACCTCCACCTCGCCGAACGGCAGTAACTCCTCGTCCGTGGCATCCTCACGCCAAACGAGGTTTTGGAAAAAGCTTGAGTCCACTTGTGCTTCCAAGTCAATCCTCATGAACATGCAGCTGCGTCGTCGCTTTCACACTGTGAAGATGGATGAATCCGGATCCATGATTGACTACATCAACATGGTGAAGTCTCTCTCTGACCAGCTTACTGCGATTGAGGACCCTGTCAAGGAACGTGTGCTCATGCTAACCATCCTCTCTGGTCTTCCTAGCAGCTATACTCCTCTCATTGTTGCTTTGGACCAGCATGGCAACAAGCTCTCCGTCAATGATGTGGAGGAGAGCCTGCTGTTTGAGGAGGAGCGGCGCAAGGGAGAAGAGGGTGGAAGCGCACTGGACGTATCTCTCATCACCAACTCTGGTCATGGGGGTGGTGCTGCACCAACCAGGGGCATTGGCGGAGGAGGGAAGAAGAAGGGGAACTGCCACTACTGCAAGAAGCCGGGCCATTGGGAACGCGAATGCCGGAAGAAGAAGGCGGACCTTGCTGCTGGAGTGGGAGTGGGAAAACAGTCCGACGCTTCCCTGAACGCAGCAGATTGGGAGAGTGGATTCATGACAACCATCCGGGTCCTGCAGGTCTCCGACAACACCGCCCTGTTCTGGATCGTCAACTCGGGAGCCACGCGGCACATGACACGTCGCCGGGAGTGGTTCATCGTCTACACCATCATCGAGCCTCGTCGGGTGTACATGGGGGACAACCATGTGCGAATGACGGTTGGGGAGGGTGAGATTGTCTTTTGTGCTTCCGTTGAGGGTAAGCACATGGAACGTCGTGTGAAGGGGGTGCTCCATGTTCCGGGGCTGGCAGCTAACCTCCTCTCTGTCTCATCTCTCATCTCCGAAGGCATGCAGGTTTGCTTTGAGAATGGTGGCTGCACCATCTCTGCCCGTGCAGGCCGTGTGATTGCAAAAGCAAACAAGGAGGACGGTCTTTACGGCCTCTACTCGGCGTCGGAGAAGGAAGCAGACTCAGCGTTGGCGGCAAGAGAGGGAAAACACGACATCGGCCTGTGGCACCGCCGGCTCGGTCACCTCGGCTTTGGCGCCATCATCTCCATGCAGATGGTCCACGGCCTGGAGCTCAAAGGGGTGAAGCAGCCAGGTGCATCGGTTTGTGAGAGCTGGATTGAAGGAAAGCAAGCCCACGCTCCTTTCACGGTGGAAGGGAAGGGGGCGGCTGAGCTTCTCTCACTCGTTCACTC
Source organism: Penium margaritaceum (assembly GCA_023375785.1). NCBI lineage: Eukaryota > Viridiplantae > Streptophyta > Zygnematophyceae > Desmidiales > Peniaceae > Penium > Penium margaritaceum. The sequence goes on along the minus strand of SZWC01000236.1, from coordinate 70,503 downwards.
TGATTTGTGCGGTCCCATGCCATCACACTCCTTGTCCGGCAAGTTGTACTTCGTCACGTTCATTGATGACAAGTCAAGGAAGACGTGGGTGTCCTTCTTGGCTGGAAAGGATGAGTGCTTTGATGCTTTCAAGGTGTGGATTGCTGCTGCACAGAATGAGAGTGGCAGGCGGTTGAAGGTGCTTCGCACCGATGGTGGAGGAGAGTACCTCTCCAACGACTTCCACACTTACCTCAAGCGTCGCGGGATCAAGCACGAGGTCACCCCATCTGGAACACCGCAGCTGAACGGTGTGGCTGAACGTGCAAATCGCACACTCATGGAGCGTGTTCGTAGCATGCTCCAAGACGCGGAGCTCCCACCAACCTTCTGGGTGGAAGCGGTCAACACTGTCGTGTACCTGAAAAACCGGAGTCCCACGTGCGCCGTGCCGCTGATGACATTGGAGGAGGCGTGGACGGGACGCAAGCCAACAGTGAATCACTTGAAAGTCTTCGGGTGTGGCGCATTTGTGCACGTGCCTACCGGCAACCAGAACAAGCTGGACGCAAAGTCGGTGAAGGCCGCCTTCCTCGGCTACGACACCATGGGATACCGCCTCTACAACCTTGCTGCTCGCAAGATCATCCGCAGCCGTGACGTCATCTTTCAAGAGGACTTGAAGGGCTGGACTTGGACCCCTATGTTGGCAGTTCCGCTTGCTCCCGCACTTGTACCAGTAGTGGGAGAAGTACCGATAGCAGAAGAGGGCGGTGCAGAAGATGGCGGTGACAGCGGCAACGACAAGGAGGTGGAGGGAGCTGAGAAGGAGAAGGAGCTGGCAGCGGAATCTGATGAGGAGTAGCAGCAAAGCAACCTAGAGCAGCTGCCATGACGGTCCTTATGCCTCAACAAAGGTGCAAAGGATAGTGGGGAGCCGCTGAGGCGATCCGAGCGCCTCGCAAACAAACAGAGGCCGCTGGAGGAGCTGGTGAACTTGTGCACCGTTCCACCACCAACGGAGTCGTCCGATCTCGAGCTTCTCTTCCTCACGGTCACCGATGACCCAGCCACATTTGCTGAAGCCATGCATAGCACGGAGGCGGCAGATTGGCATGGTGCAGCAGATGAGGAGTATGATGCGCTCATGAAGAATGGCACCTGGACTCTCGAGGAGGCTCCACGCGGCAGCCGGGTGATCGGATGCCGGTGGATCTTCAGGCGCAAGCGTGGTGCGGATGGTAAGATTCTCAGGTACAAAGCACGGCTGGTTGCAAAGGGGTATGCGCAGACGGAGGGTGTGGATTACAATGAGACATTTGCACCTGTCGCTAAGTTCCCATCCATCCGAGCGATCCTCGCTCTTGCTGCTGCTATGGACTGGGAGGTGCACCAAATGGATGTGACGTGTGCATTTCTGAATGGTGACCTTGAGGAGGATGTGTACATGGAGCAGCCGGAGGGGTATGTCGTGGAAGGGAAGGAAGGTTTGGTGTGCAAGCTTGTGAAGGCCCTCTACGGCCTGAAGCAAGCCCCGCGAGCATGGTACCACAAGATGGATGAGCAGCTAGCTGGCCTTGGCTTTGTGCGCAGTGAAGCAGACCATGCTGTCTATGGGCGCACACAAGAGGCAAACCAGATCATCATCTTGCTCTATGTTGATGATCTGCTC
>SZWC01000236.1:42155-61858 GCA_023375785.1 Penium margaritaceum | reverse complement strand
GACCTCCTTGTGTCCAGGTCACCTCCCCAATCTGCGTCACTGTAGCCGATGAGGATGGGGCTGTTGTTGCCGTTGAAGGTGAGGCAAAGGCTGCTGCTGCTGTCGAGGTAGCGCAGCACGCGCTTGACCGCCTCCCAATGCGGCACGCCCGGATTCGCGCAAAACTTGCTTAACACTCCCACTGCTTGGCTGATGTCGAGGCGCGTGCCGACTGCTGCATACACGAGGCTTCCAACCGCTGCTTGGTACGGAACTGCTTCCATGCGGCTGCTCTCTTGCATGCCGCGGGGAGTCTTCGTCATGCTCAGCTTTGCTCCCACTTCCAGTGGTGTTGTTGCTTTGCGCGCTCCTGCCATGTTGAAGCGCTTGACAATGCCGCTCACGTACGTGCTCTGCGATAACTCCAAAGTCTGCTGCTGCCTGTCGCATTTGACCTGAAGGCCAAGGTAGTAACGGAGCTCTCCCATGTATTTCATGTCAAACCTGGCAGCAAGGGACTGCTTCACATCGTCCAAAAGAGACTTGGAGTCAGATGCAATGAGCAGATCATCAACATAGAGCAAGATGATGACCTGGCTTTCCTCTTGAGTGCGCCCATAGACTGCATGATCAGCTTCACTACGCACAAAGCCAAGGCCAGCCAGCTGCTCATCCATCTTGTGGTACCATACTCGTGGTGCTTGCTTCAGGCCGTAGAGGACCTTCACAAGCTTGCACACCAGATCCGCCTTTCCCTCCACCACATACCCCTCCGGCTGCTCCATGTACACATCCTCCTCGAGGTCACCATTTAGAAATGCACGTCGCATCCATTTGGTGCACCTCCCAGTCCATAGCAGGAGCAAGAGCGAGGATCGCTCGGATGGATGGGAACTTTGCGACAGGTGCAAATGTCTCATTGTAATCCACATCCTCAGTGTGCACATACCCCTTTGCAACCAGCCGTGCCTTGTACCTGAGCACCTTACCATCCGCACCACGCTTGCGCCTGAAGATCCACCGGCATCCAATTACCCGGCTGCCGCGTGGAGCCTCCTTGAGAGTCCAGGTGCCGTTCTTCATGAGCGCACCATACTCCTCATCTGCTACGGCACGCCAATCTGCCGCCTCAGCGCTGCGCATGGCTTCAGCGAATGTGGCTGGGTCATCGGTGACTGTGAGGAAGAGAAGCTCTAGGTCAGACGACTCCGTTGGTGGTGGAACGGTGCACAGGTTCACCAGCTCCTGCAGTGGCCTCTGTTTGTTTGCGAGGCGCTCGGATCGCCTCAGCGGCTCCCCACTATCCTTTGCACCTTTGTTGAGGCGTGCAGACCTTCGTGGCAGCTGTTGTGTGTTGCTTTGCTGCTCTTCCTCATCAGATTCCGCTGCCGGCTCCTTCTCCTTCTGAGCTCCCTCCACCTCCTTGTCGTTGCCACTGTCACTGCCATCTTCTGCACCGCCCTCTTCTGCTACCGGTACTTCTCCCACTTCTGGTACAAGTGCGGGAGCAAGCGGAACTGCCGACATAGGGCTCCAAGTCCAGCCCTTCACTTCCTCTTGGAAGACCACGTCACGGCTGCGGATGATCTTGCGTGCGGCGAGGTTGTAGAGGCGGTATCCCATTGTGTCGTAGCCGAGGAAGGCAGCCTTCACCGACTTTGCGCCCAGCTTGTTACGGCTACCGGCAGGCACGTGCACGAAAGCGCCACACCCAAAGACTTTCAGGTGTGTCACTGTTGGCTTGCGTCCCGTCCACGCCTCCTCCGGTGTCATCAGCGGCACGNCGTTCAGCCACGCCGTTCAGCTGCGGTGTTCCAGGTGGGGTGACCTTGTGCTTGATCCCGCGACGCTTGAGGTAAGTGTGGAAGTCATTGGAGAGGTACTCTCCTCCACCATCGGTGCGAAGCACCTTCAACCGCCTGCCACTCTCATTCTGTGCAGCAGCAATCCACACCTTGAAAGCATCAAAGCACTCATCCTTTCCAGCCAAGAAGGACACCCACGTCTTCCTCGACTTGTCACCAATGAACGTGTCGAAGTACAACTTGCCGGACAAGGACTGTGATGGCATGGGACCGCACAAATCAGAGTGAACGAGTGAGAGAAGCTCAGTCGCGCCCTTCCCTTCCCCCGTGAAAGGAGAGCGGGCTTGCTTCCCTTCAATGCAGCTCTCACAAGCCGATGCACCAGGCTGCTTCACCCCTTTGAGCTCCAAGCCGCGGACCATCTGCTGCATGGAGATGATGGCGCCAAAGCCGAGGTGACCGAGCCGGTGGTGCCACAGGCCGATGTCGTGTTTTCCTTCTCTCGCCGCCAACGCTAAGTCGGCTTCCTTCTCCGATGCCACGTAGAGACGGTAAAGACCGTCCTCCTTGTCCGCTTTTGCAAGCACACGCCCCGCACTTGCAGAGATGGTGCAGCCACCATTCTCAAAGCAAACATGCATGCCTTCAGAGATGAGAGATGAGACAGAGAGGAGGTTAGCTGCCAGTCCCGGAACATGGAGCACCCCCTTCACACGACGTTCCACGTGCTTGCCCTCAACAGAAGCACAAAAGACAATCTCACCCTCCCCAACCGCCATTTTCACATGGTTGTCCCCCATGTACACCCGACGAGGCTAAATGACGGTGTAGACAACGAACCACTCCCTGCGACATGTCATGTGCCGCGTGGCTCCCGAGTCGATGATCCAGAACAGGGCGGTGTTGTCGGAGACGTGCAGGACCCGAAGCATGAAAGCAGAATTTTGTACACCAGAATGAGCATAGTGGGCGAATAGTACAACCCCACTATGCCCAGACAGTGTCCTTAGGCGACCCCATTATTAACTCAAAAACGACCCATTTTGGGTGAATATGAATGACAGCAAAAACACAACTGAAAAATGAACGAATATGACTGACAGTACTATATGACGGTGTTGTCGAAGATGTGCAGGACCCGGATGGTTGTCACGAATCCACTCTCCCAATCTGCGGCGTTGGCGGAAGCGTCCGACTGTTTTCCCGCTCCCACTCCAGCTGCAAGGTCCGCCTTCTTCTTCCGGCATTCGCGCGCCCAATGGCCCGGCTTCTTGCAGTAGTGGCAGTTCCCCTTCTTCTTTCCTCCTCCGCCGTTGGTCCTGGTTGATGTAGCACCGCCCCCATGACCAAAGTTGGTGATGAGAGCGACGTCCAGTCCACTTCCGCCCTCCTCTCCCTTGCGCCGCTCCTCCTCAAACAGCAAGCTCTCCTCCACATCATTGAGAGAGAGCTTGTCGTTGCGCTGGTCCAGGGCAACAATGAGAGGGGAGTGTAGCTGCTTGGAAGGCCAGAGAGGATTGTTAGCATGAGCACACGCTCCTTGACAGGGTCCTCAATCGAAGTAAGCTGGTCAGAGAGAGACTTCACCATGTTGATGTAGTCAATCATGTGTCCGGACTCATCCATCTTCACAGTGTGAAAGCGACGACGCAGCTGCATATTCATGAGGATTGACTTGGAAGCATAAGTGGACTCAAGCTTTTTCCAAACCTCCTTTGGTGTGAGGATGCCACGGACGAGGAGTTGCTGCCGTTCGGCGAGGTGGAGGTAGATGGTGGCGAGGGCGCGGTCACGCTTCTTGCGGTAGGTACGGGCCTCGACAGGGGAGAGGGAGCTTTCTGCTGGTTCCTGCTCCTTCTCATCCACCTGGATCCAAAGACCCTTCTCCATCAGCACCATCTTCATGTTCTTGCTCCAGTTGAAGAAGTTCTTGCCTTCGAACTTGGCGATGTTGACGCCGGCCACCACAGAAGCGGATGTCGCAATGGTAGTGCAACGTTTAGCCCACAAACGGCTCTCTCACACAACAGGGTGCAAGGAATGTCTCAAGGATGAGACAAAGCCTTGTTCTAGCTCTGNATCATCACAGCTTTCTAACAAGCCCTTATATGCCTCATTTGGCTAAGGGAGCACTGAGATCCACTCTGTCAAAGCTCACCCTCTAGCACACTCCTAGCCTAGCGGGATGAGCGGCAGTCACCTTGTCACACAAGAGAACTATGTCTCGCATGGCCTGCATGGCTAATAATCGTAGACTGGTCCTTCCTTGAAGTCTCTTGGACTTCCTCCAGCCGTCTTTTCTCCTTGAAGGCCGCTCTCAGCCGTCCTGGCCAATAATCCTGCCGCCTTTTGAGCTCAAAGTGCTCAGGTCGTCACTTGAACCCGACTCATGATCTCCAAACTTTGGAAATCCATATCTCACTCAAACGGACTCCGAATTGAGTTCCGTAAAGTGCACTAGAACCTGTGAAACATCTCCTATGCAAATGTCATGCCAGATGATATTTCTCGAGCAACCTATTTTTGTCACTTTCTGGCACTCTCATATCGATCACATTGAATGTATTGAGCTAACACTTTATGTCTTTGTTTCTTTCAACAGTGTGTCATTGTATGCATGTCAAGGGTCAATCATTATGGGGTTAAAAACTTTACCTGCTTCTAAAAATCAACCATGTATTAAGACTGATCAGAAAATTGTGAGAACTTTGAGGTTTGGTTTCATCTGGTTTGTGTAGCCTCTTACACCTATAATGTAATTTGTGACGTATATGTGCTTGAAGATGCCCTTGGTTGTAGCTCTGTAGTGAAATCTAAAAGAAGTTTACGCTACACATTTCTTGCTATCGCATCTGGATCGCTAGTTTGAACCATCTGTTCAATCGATCCGATGATCTCTTTGTGGAGAACTCAACGGCCTTCTACTCGCTGACAACAGTTTACTCTCGTTGCCATTGCGTGCAGAGACTCGACAGCTTCGTCGCTTTCGTCCTCGCAAGGTGGTCCAGAGATGGCCCCAGTGTACAGGGGTAGTGCATGTGGCAAGTGCACTCAAAATGAGTGCGGAAGTGCACTTATCACACACTCAGTGTGCGATTGCCTCATTCCGAATTGGCTGCATTGTAAGTATTCCCTAGCATTTCAGGTAGCAAACTATCGGCGTTTGCAGCATAAGATCAAGATAGACACATCACAAACCTACTTTGTTCAAGGATTAAGACCCGATGAAAGTACAAGCCAAAGTCCCGATCTGTGGATAATCAGATTGCATATCCGCAGAGAGAACCTTGCAAATGTTAGCAATATGTTCAAAATATGATCTTCTTTATGAACACGATGCAATGGAAGAGAGAAACGTTTCTTACCTTCTATTCATGTTTTTTGTCGATGTGGACACACATCCTCAATAAAGTTGTCCTGCAGAGAGAAATGAAAACATTGAATGCCCTGACAATGGAAAATCACCAGAAAATTCCAGCAGTGATTTTCTCTTTGTTGCGGACGGAATCGATGACTCAGATATAGATAAAAAAAACTCCTCGCTAATGACGTTGCCGTCAAAAAGTGTGAGAAAGTGTTTAGATAGAGGGCAACGTGTCCTTCACGATTTGACAATTCTATCTCGCTAGGAAAAACTGCCTGCTCAACAGAAACGACAATTGATGTTTGCATGCTGCATCATTTGTTCAATATGCGAGGTGCTAATATCTGCAAGCCATGTTTCATTCTTGATAACTAACTTCACAAACGATATCCAATAAAATCTGTACAGCATTGCACACTGAGTGTATGATAAGTGCACTTTGTCCTAAAAATAGACCGCAATGACCCATATACACTATGCCTTGCACTTGGGTGTCTTAGAAACGGGACAGGATCCTCCTCGCACTTCCAACGGAAGTCAACTCAGTAAGACGACAGGCTATCGTGCATTCTGCCGGCAGATAATGGCAGCTGTCACTATTCAACACAAAACAATGACTCTGATCAGTCACTTGATTGGGCAAAACCCGTGCTGGATCCCCCTGACTGAGGGCTATCTATTTCTCGATCGTATTACTTCATGAGATGGTTTTGGGTCTACTTGCTTAGAGGTTTTAATACACAAGTACCACATTCAGTAAATACAAGACTAGTATAGGTATGTAAGTCCTCAATGTGTCCTTTTCTTGAAATAAAGCACAAAAAAGAACATCCATGAGAACAATAATCTGTTACAAAAAAGAGTGAATACCCGAATATAGAATAATTGATTTGAGGGCTGGGGGTAGGAAAACAGAGAGAGAAAAGGCGAAGAAAACAGAGAGAGAGAGAGAGAGAGAGAGAGAGAGAGAGAGAGAGAGAGAGAGAGAGAGAGAGAGAGAGAGAGAGAGAGAGAGAGAGAGAGAGAGAGAGAGAGAGAGAGAGAGAGAGGGAGAGAGAGAGAGAGAGAGAGAGATAGAGAGAGAGAGAGAGGGAGATTGAGAGGGAGAGAGTGAGAGAGAGAGAGAGGGAGAGGGAGAAGGGAAGAGAGGGAGAGAGAGAGGGGAGGAGAGGTATGGAAAAAGAGAAATGGACAAAGAGGAGGAGAGAGATAAATAAAGTGGGGGACATAGAAATAGAGAGAGTTAGAGAGGCATAAAGAGAGTGAGAAAGGGTGAGAGTTAGAGAGAGTGGTGTAGAGAAAGAGAGGAGGATGTAGATTAATTTGAGAGGGACAAAGAGAATGAAAAACATTGATGAAAGTATGATATCACACTGTGTGCACTCGTTGTAGATTGCATGGTGTTAGTGCATGGTGTTGGAGCACAGTAGTGGAATGCACTGGAAAGCCAGTAATTTTCCCACCATTGGCCATACATGGCCCCTTGGCCTCTCCATGTCCGTTGCTCCCCTTGCATCCATTGCTCCTAGGCAGTTCTCTATTGCCTACTGGTATCAGAGCGTCGTGGAAGAGCAACGCTCGCGTAGAAGGAGAGACGCATCTAGCCGTCACTCCACATCTCCTGGGACTGCGGCCGACGTCTCCACGGCCACTCTAGTGGCTGTTGCTGCTCTCTTGCGGCCTAGCTCAGTCCGCGCATCCTTGACCCACTCAGCTGTAGTGTGCTTGAAGAAGCCGACCTTGGCTTCGCCACCCCGAAGGAGCAATGCCGCACTCCACCTTGTGGAAGCCACCCATTGACAGAGGTGGCTGTGTCGTGCCAACGCAGTGTCCTCGCTGCTGCCCATTGCCATAGGAGGCTGTGCTCGTGTTAGCGGCACGCCCGTAGCAACAGCAGAGCAGTCAATCAGTGCCAGCACTGCGTCTGCAGCCGCAGCACTTCCAATAGCCGGCTGCAGCCGCGGGTGCATGTGACGGCACTGCTGTGCCTGCGATAACGCCAACGGTAGCACTATGCAGCTGGCAGCAGCCCCTGCAGCAGTAGGACCACTCGGCAGCCGACCTGTCGCTCGCTCGGCCGACTTGGTGGCCCCTCTCGTCACAGTGGCGCACCATGGGCGTGTCGACACCGTCTCTGCTGCCATCATCCACGAGGAGCGGAGTGCAAAACACCGAGAGCATCACCGGAACCGCACCAATGTCGGTTCTCCCGCGTAGGACTACATCACATAAATCCCCAACACGCCTCGGGGGGTAGGCGGGGGGGGGGGGGGGGACGACAGCTTTGTTGTTAAGACTCCCACAACTGAATTCCACGCGGCTTTCAGCCGTGACGCCGTCCTCTTGGCCAACTCCCTCACTTTTTCCTCCGCTGCCATCATCCACGCCGCCACAGCAGCGGTGGCCACCTTTCCAGCCGCAGCTAGAGAAGCATGTGCCCCTGCGTCCAAGGCAGTCAGAAGCATCACTGAGGCCTATACTGAGGCTGCTCTTGTGATTGGATCTGTTGCAGCAGAGGCTGTTGACATCAGCACTCAGGTTTCTGCTGCTGCAACCACTAGTTCCTCCGCCACTTCCTCTGTTGCCGTCGCAGCAGCTATTTACACCTCGACAGCCACAGCAACCACATCAGCCGCGTCCTCATCATTGGCCTCCATTAGCCTTGTTACTTCTTTTGTCGCTGTGTGTGCGGTGCTGACCACTCTGTTGACATGGTGTGCCCCTTGCCATGAGTGCTGTTGATTGTACTGACTGATCTGACTTCAGATTTGGATTTTTCCATGCAGGATCAAGCTTTGAATTGCTCAATTTTAGTGAGTATTCAGAAAGTTAGCCTAGCTCAAAATTCGGGTGTTGGGAAGGTGGAATCTGGTACCCGCCATGGGTGGCGGGATAATCCACCACCAGTGATCCGAGTTCACCTCCAACGACCCCCAAATGCACCAGGGCCATGAAGAAAGCAACCAAAAGACTCTCCTTGACCAGGGTGAACTTCTCCATGACCTCTGGACGAGGAAAGGCGCTCCGACGGGTCATTGTCGAAGCGCTTCCCGTTGCCTAGCGTACAAGGCAAGGTGGGCGGCTCCACCAAGGGTTACTTTGACGGCCATAGCAGGGGCTCTATTACTCTAATTTAGGCGTGCTTGGATGTGTTACAAGGCTTAGATCACAGAATACAAGGATGTGATATAATCTATCCATGCTTAGCAACAAAAACTTGTTTTGATTCAGTTCAACTGAATGCGATGTGTCCTGTCCACTCACACCCGTGATCCTTGTGCTCCACACTCTTCACCTTTGGTGTCCATTGGCTGCCCCAAACACTGGTAGCATACTTCAGTAAGAGCTAGGCATCCTTGAGGGTGCCTCCACACGCACTAGTGCCAACAAAGGATTATGGGCACACGTGCCTAGAAGGACCCTAGCTCCTCAACTTTCATGCTACCGCCATGCGCCATGGCAATGACCGAGCAAGAGAGCATTGGTGAGGTCTCCAAGCTTGATGGGAACGGCTTCCCTTTGTGGAGGTGGCAATTTGAGGTCTACCTCAATGACAAGGGCCTGCTTGAGCTAGTCAATGGTAAAGAGACCGCCCCTTTGGAGACCGCGACGCCGGAGGAAGTGGATAAGTAGAAGAAGCGCAACAAGAAGGCGCTTGCATTGTTGATGTTAGAGCTAACTCCGCCGCAACTTGCAGTTATTCAAGGATGCACGGAGGGCGTGGAGGCCTGGAAGGAGCTCTGCACTATCTACCACTCCACCAACCTTGCTAACCAGCTCTTTGTCCTCAAGAGACTTATCACCCTTCAAGCCAACGAATGAGACGGCATCATGGAGATCCTGCAGCAAATCGAGTCCCTCACTGCAAAGTGTGTAGGCACTGGATGGAAGGTCGACCCTCAGCTGCAAGCTATGATCCTCCTTTTGGCCTTGCCGGACAGTTGGAGTCCCATGATCACCGTCGTGGGCGGATGGTCTGCTGATGAGCTGAAGTACTCGAAGGTGGCTGAGTACGTCCGCAATGAATGGATGCGGCGTGGTGCAAGAGAGAGCGAGGTAATGTCAAGTTCCGCCTATGCCATCCGCCCTCAAGGTGGAGGGGGAGGCAAGAAGGGGAAGGGTGCCAAGCAGGGCACCAAGAGAGGTGAAAACAAGGGGGAGTACTACAATTGTGACAAACAGGACCACTACGCACGCGATTTCCCCAACAAGATTTCGAACAAGCCCGGGAAGGGCGGGAAGAAGGAAACCCAAGCCATGACGGCCAGGAAGTCTACCGACTTGCCAGATCCGGACATCACGGTGATCCACTCCGGATCAGGCCACCACACACAATGCAACCGGGCGGCATTCCTCACCTACAACGCCACCGAGTGACGCATGACAGTGGCCAACGGCAAAACGGAGCTGGCCGTGGGTGAAGGCAATGATCGCATCGAGTCGGTGGTGAACGGGAAAGTCATTATGTGCACCATCTACGACGTGCTCCACATGCCCAACTTTGGGGAAAACCTGCTGTGAGTGAGCCACCTTACCGATAAGGGGCTCGAGTTAGTCTTCAACAAGAAAGAGGCCATCATCCGGAAGGAGGGGGATTGCGAGGTGATTGCACGTGGCAAGAGGGAGGAGGACCTGTACCTCCTTCATACCAAGGTCCTTGCTGATGCGGCGAGGACTGACGCCGTCAACCTCGTAACGAAGGATGAAGGACACCTGGACCTATGGCACCACCGCCTATGTCACATTGCTCCCTCAACTGTGAGGGACATGGCGAAGAAGGAAGTGGTTCGGGGTTTTGAGGTCAAGAGCCTCGATGCAACCAAGTATGCGGTGTGCGAACCGTGCGTGGTCGGCAAGGAGACAAGGCAGCTGTTCGATGGCAAAGGGACGCGTGCATCAGGGGCGTACCATTCAAGGACACACTGACATGTGCGGACCATTCAAGAGCTCCATTAGGGGCACTCACTACTTTGTGACCTTCATCGACGATCATAGCCGCAAGCTCTAGCTTTACATTATCAAGAGGAAGAGTGATGTTCTAACATGTATGCTGGAGTTTGTGGTAGCAGTGGAGCGGCAAACAGGGTTGAAGGTGAAAGCATTCCAGAGTGAAGACGGCGGCGAGTACAAGGACTGCTTGGCATGGATGAAGAGGAAGGGGATCGCGTGCTAGAAAACTATGCCACACTCTCCGCAGCAAAACTGTGTCACCGAGAGGGCAAACCGCACCATCCTCAATATGGTCCGGTCCATGTTTAGTGATGCTGGCCTCGCGCAGCAGTACTGGGGCAAGGCGGCACGGACAGCGGCCTGCATCATGAACCTCACACCGACAAAGCCGCTAAAAGACGTGGAGTCCAAGGTGTGGAAGACGCCACAAGAAGTGTGGAGCGGGAGGAAGCCAACTGTGGCACACCTCTGTATGTTTGGTTGTGTTGCATATGCTGTTGTGCAGGCATGGGAGGGGCGTGGCAAGCTGGACTCGCAGACTTGCCGGTGCATCTTCATCACGTACGAGAATGGGAGCAAGGTGTACTGGCTCTTTGACCCACGGAGGCAGCAGATTGTGAAGATTCACGACGTCACGTTCGACGAGGACAGCCGTTGGACGGACAAGGACGCGGATCTCTTCAAGCAGGTGGAGTGGCTACCACTCCTCGAGGGGGAGACGCCGGAGGATGCAAAAGAGGGTGACGTCCGCGGAGCTCCAACCGGCAAGAACCATCCCGTGGATGGGGAAACGCATGATTTACATTCAGCCGAGTCGGACAATGAGTCCAAAGCGCCGGCAGCAGTGAAGCTAAACCAGGAGGCGAGGAGTGAGCCTGCATGTCCACAATCTCCGAAAGAGGGGGAGCAGGCCAGCGGTGCAAGTGGCTCCGTGAGAGGACAGCAGCAGCAGCAGCAGCAGCAGCAGTGGCAGTAGCAGCAGCAGCAGGAGTGGCAGCAGAAACAGCGTCCTCAAGAGTAGCAGCCCAGAAGAAGCGGACGTGCAAGGCTGACGGCAGAATAGTATGATGCCGCACAGGGCACCTCCACTGGGTTCGCTCGAGCGTTCGTTGCGCAAGAGGAGCCCAAGACCGTCAAGGAGGCGTTGCAGCAGAAGGATGGAGCTGAGTGAAAGGGAGCCACAAAATCTGAGCTCGCCTCCTATGAAGAGAACGGCACTTGGCAGCTGATCGACAGGCCGGAGGGCGCAAAAATCATCAGCTCCAGGTGGATCTTCAAGAACAAGCTCACCAAGGAGGGGAAAGTGGAGCGGTACAAGGCACGGCTGGTTGCAAAGGGGTACGTCCAGCGGAAGGGTGAACACTATGAGCAAACCTTCGCACCGGTGGCAAAGTTTGCCTCCATCTGCTCCATCCTCTCGGTGGCGGCGGTGCGCGGCTAGGAAGTCCACCAAATGGACGTGAAAACCAAATTCCTCAATGGCAACCTGGACAAGGAGGTCTTCATGGAGGTGCCGGAGGGGGTGGACGCACCATTCCGGAAGGTGTTTCGGCTTCGCAAGGCGGTCTACAGGCGCCACTCATGTGGTACCTGAAAATGGACGGCTTCATGGCCGAGCTTGGCTTCAAGCACTGCGAAGCGGATCAGAGTGTGTCCGTGCGGAAGCAGACGGGGTTGGACGAGATTGTGGTCCTCTACATGGATGACCTCATCCTTGTGTCATCAGACATAGAGGAGTTGGTGAACCTGAAGCGGCAGCTAGAAGGTTGGTCCAAAATGACCGACATGGGCAAGCTCGAGTACTACCTTGGCATCGCCATTAAGAGGGACCGCAAGGCACGCACTCTGGAGATGGGGCAGGCAAAGTACGTGTAAGAGGTTCTCCACCACTACAACATGGAGGAGTGCAACCCCATCGGCACACCCATGACCACCACATGTGAGCTGAGCTTGAGCATGGGGCCGAGCACGGATGAGGAGAAGGAGGAGATGGCTGGTGTGCCGTACCAGTCCGCGGTGGGGAGCATCATGTACGCCATGGTGGCGAGGCGACCTGACCTGGCCTTCGCGGAGGGCCAAGTGAGCCGCTATGTTGTTGACCCTGGGCCACTGCATTCGCAAGCGGTGAAGCGGATCCTCCACTATCTCAAGGCGACAAAACAGTCGCGGCTCATGTTTGCAGAGGGAGCGCGTGACGACTCCCTTGAGTTGTTCGGCTACTCCTTTGCCGATTGGGTTGGTGATGTGGATGACAGAAAATCAATTTTGGGGTACGTTTTCTTGCTTGGTGGTGCAGCTATTTCATGGGCAAGTAGGAAGCAGGACTGTGTGGCACTGTCTAGCACTGAAGCGTAGTACATCGCACTCACAAAAGTCGCAAAGGAGACGGTGTGGTTGTAGCGGCTGTTGAAGGAGATCAGCATGCCGCAAAGGAAGTCGACGGTACTCAATGTCGACAACATGAGTGACATCAGCCTTACCCAGAACCCGGTGCTGCACAGGAGGACCAAGCACGTTGAGATCCGGCATCACTACGCGCGGGATTTGGTGGCGAAGGGAGATGCGGCTATTGTGCATTGTGGCACTAAGCGCATGCTCGCCGATGCCATGACCAAGGCAAAGCCCAAGGACAGGCACGATGCGAACTGCATGGTTCTTGGTCTGCACCATGAGGACTAAAATGTTACAGGCTCCAAGGACAGGGCATCAAGGCTGCGGTGCAAGGGGGAGATTGTTGACATGGTGTGTCCCTTGCCATGAGTGTCGTTAATCGTACTCCCTGGTTCGACCACTCAGGAGTGGTCAAACATCTGATCTGACCTTAGATTTGGATTCCTTTGATTTTCCATGCGGGATCAAGCTTTGACTCACTCGGTTTGAGTGACTATTCAGAAAGTTAGCCTAGCCCAAAACTCAGGTGTTGGGAAGGTAGAATCTGTTACCCGCCGTGGGTGGCAGGATAATCCACCAACAGTGATCCGAGTTCATCTCCAACGACCCCCAAATGCACCAGGGCCATAAAGGAAGCAACCAAAGACTCTCCTTGACGAGGGTGAACTTCTCCTTGACCTCTGGGCGAGGAAAGGCGCTCTGACGGGTCATCGTCAAAGCGCCTCCTGTTGCCTAGCGTACAAGGCAAGGTGGACGGCTCCACCAAGGGTTACTTTGACGGCCGTAGCAGGGGCTCTACTGCTCCAATTTGGACGTGCTTGGATGCGTTGGAAAGCTTAAGTTACAGGCTATAAGTATGTGATTTAATACATCTATTCTAAGTGACAAAAACGTATTTTGATTCAGTTCTACTGAATGTGACGTGTTCTGCCCACTCACATCAGTGATCCTTGTGCTCCACACTTTTCACCTTTAGTGTCCATTGGCTATCCCAAACACTGGTAGCGTGCTTCAGTAAGAGCTAGGCATCCTTGAGGGTGCCTCCACACCCACTAGTTCCAACACAATCTTGGTGCTACAGTTGTGACTGGTGTCCTGACCTTTATTGTCTCAGTAGTGTCGGGGGTGGCAGTCATCTCAGCTGCTGCAACTGCTAGCATTCCGCCTCTCCTTGCTTTCCTTTGCTCCCCTCCCTCCTTTTGAGGGCGCATTCAATATAGCCTACATCTTCTGTTCCACGTCCTGCTGCGGTTGTGCTGTGTCTGACTGGTGCAGGGAATCATTCTGCAGCATTTCTACACGTGCCTAAGGCACTTCGTGTTTTTCCACGCCCACTGGGGCGGGGGAAACTCTGCCATTTTTGTTGGGCAGAGTCCTCACTTCGTCACCATGCTTGGTGACAAAGAGTCCATTACAGCGGACCTTCAGCGTCAGCTTAATCGTGCTCTTGAGCCCCAGCAGGAAGCCGAGGACCGTCTCAAGCTCACACACGACAATCACACACCTTTTGCTGACGAAGTCGATGCGATTTTCCTTAAGGGTCTTCCTACCGTGCCTGCTGCCACCCCTGTTCCTCTCTTGGCACTGAATCTGGTTCCTCATCCACCTCAACTATGCAAACGTCCGCTGCCGCTAATTCTGGTGCTGTCGCCGCCCCTCCCCAACTTCTTTTCTCAGCCCCCAATCCTGTCCGAAGGTCACGCCTTATCCTCCTGGGAAGTGCGTTGCACTGCATGGGCGCAAGGAGAACGTCTCTGGGATATTACTCCCCTCCCGATCCTTCCTCCTCCTTCACCCCTATCCCTGCTGAGGCTGCCCATGCCATCCACGCCCTCATTCTCACTGCGCCTGAGCACCTAACTGAAAGAGAGGGTGGTGCTTTTGAGGCCAGAGGTCCTGCATGCCAGACTAATGCTGTGCTTCGTGGTGATTCCCCTGGTCATGTTGCTCAGTGCTTGTGCACGTCTGTCCCCTGGATTCAGCATTGGCAAGCTGTGGTCCTTCCCTGCTGTCTTACTGCTTGTGATCCATCCTCTCTCTCTACGTTCCCGGTTGGTACTATCACGACCTATGGTGTCCTTGACCCTGTGCGTGCGTCGGTTGGCTTCTGGATCCTTGATTCTAGAGCCACCCAACACATGACATCCGTTCGGTCATCATTTGTCTCATTGGGTCCTGCTGAGTCTGTTCGCTTTGTGCGTACTTGGTCAGTTCAGCTCCATCCTATTTAGGGCATTGGTGTCGTTCGCTTTGTTGGCCCCAGTGGTTGTCTGTTTGTGCCTGACGTGCTCTATGTTCCTTTGTTCGAACTCATTCTGCTGTAAGTGCCATCTCTGGACAATCAAGGTATGGAATTCTCTGCTAGTCTCAATGTCGGCACTACTCGTCTCTGTTTTCCTGGCCGTGTTGTCTTGAGTGGCATAAAGTGCGACAAGATCTATCGTGTGCCCCTGCTTCTTTCTCTTGCCCCGACATTTGTTACAATGCTTACTCACGGTGCACCCTCTCTGTCCCCTTAGCACGTCCGCCTGTTGCATCACCGCCTTGCTCATGTCCACACTGATGCCGTCACCAGCATGGTTTGTCTTCATCCTACTCTTGGATTGTCCCCTTCTTCCTTCCATTTGCCTTGTCCTGCTTCATGCATTGACTATGCTCATGGCAAGATGCACCATGCACCTTTATCTGACTCTGAATCTCGCTCCTCCCATACCCTCGATCGTGTGCATGCTAATGTCATGGGATCCCATGACATCAGCATACATGATCTATTTGCAGATTTCGGGCATTATGTGCTGTGCCTCACTGATGACTTTTCACGTTTCCATTGGGTCTTCGCTCTTCGACATAAGAGCAATGTTAGTTCTATCATTGCGACCTGACTCGCCCATGCTGAACGTGCTTTTCAGCGCTCCCTTGCTGTTTTTTGCAGTGACCGTGGTTGTGAGTTCCTTAGACCAACCGCCCATTTCCTTGAGTCCAAGGGGGTGTTTCTGGAGACCTCAGCTCCTTACACACCCTAGCCAAATGGTGTCTCGGAGCGCTAGAATTGCACTCTTGAAGATGGTGTTCAGACCTTGCTTTCTAAGTCCAAAATTTTGCCGCTTTTTGCCTTTGAGGCGATGTGTTACATGACATAGGTCTGGAATCGTGTCCCCCATGGACCGCTTCCGCACACTGTCACCCCGTTTGAGCGTTGATCTGGTACGCATACCGATCTTCATCTGGCTTGTGTCTGGGACAGCATTGTCACTGTGTGGCTGCCTGATGATCTCTACGATGGCAAACTTGCCCCGCACGGCTGCTTGTGTCCTTTCTTTGGTATCTCCCCTAATCTAAAGCCTGGCGCTTTTGGGACGCAGTGCGTCAGCGTGTCATCGAGTCCTGTGATGTAGTGTTCTTTGAGTCTGTATTTCTTCGTGACCTTGCTTGCCTTTCTCCTCTAGCCTCCCTTTGCACGCTCTCTCGGCTGGGAAGGGAAGTCGATCCTGGCTCCTTCCCAGGCCCTACGGTTGCCTCTCTACAACCCGCATCCTTGGACCTTGCTTCGTCGTCGGATTCGCCCCCCACACCAGTCTCTCTTCCACAAACGACTTCCAGCTCAACCAATAGACCGGCCTCCCCTGTTGTGTCTTCGTCTACTCCTGAGTCTGTGTCCCTTGTTCATCTGGTCTCTACTCCGCTCAGTCTGGCGGCCCCTGCTGTGTCGTCCGACCTCGTCATAGACTCACCTCCGGCAGTGGATCCCACCGGCCTTGCACCAGTCTTACCTTTTGTCCACGGTGGGCATCTCCGCACGCTCCCTCACAACACAAAAAACACAACCATGTCATCCACCCGTCTGTCTTAGTCACAAAGCACCCAGTCTCCCGTTGTGCCTACGGGTCTGAATGCACTTGGTCTGGCCACTGGTGTTGTTCACCCTAGCTCAGTCCTAGGCTATGCATTGCTTACCACAGAGCATGCAGAGGCTATAGATGCTGTCGCTTCGGTCAGTGTTTCTGAGTGTCACGCCATGTCTAGTGTTGCTCCCCCTGCCTCCGAGCCAACCACGCCACGGCTGGATCGCATGGCCCCTAATGCGCTACACTGGGAAGCATCCATACGAGACAATCTGAAGGCTCTGGACGACCATTCTGTCTACGAGCTGGTAGAACTACCACCAGGTTACAAAGCCATTGACACCCGGTGGATCTTTTGTCGTAAGTACAAGCTCGTTGGAACCCTGGACAAATGCACGGCTCGACTTACCGCAAAGGGCTTCTCCTAAGTCCCGGGCATTGACTTTGATGAGACCTTTGCACCAGTCGGATACTACACTATAGCATGAGCGCTGCTGAGTCTTGTCTCCCAGCATGACTGGGAGCTCGAGCAGATGACGTAAACAACCCTTTCCTAGATGGTCAGCTTGATGAGGAGATCTATATGGTCCAGCCTCCCAGCTTCTCTGATGGTACCAATAAGGTATGGCAACTGTAGAAGGCCCTCTACGGCCTCAAGCAGACGCCTCAGTGCTGGAATCAGGAGATTACGTCAACCCTTGAGAAGGGTGGCTACAAGTGCAGCACGGTGGATCCGTCTCTCTTTATCACCACTGGCTCAGCTCCTTTTGTTACCATCCTTGGCTATGTCAACGACCTGCTCAATGCGTCACCCAGCCAGGAGGCTGTCATGGCAGCCAAATCATTGTTTCATTCAACGTATAGGATGAAGGACCTTGGGCCGGCCCCTGTCTTCCTTGGAATGCAGCTCAAGCACAACCGATCTCGGTGCGTGTTCCACATCCACCAGGCAGAGTATGTTTGTTCCCTTGGTGAGCGCTTTGCTCCCTTGCTTGCCACGGTGCCCAAAGCATCTACGCTTATGACTCCTGCTGGACAGAGGCTCTTGAAGACTCTGGACCTGTCAAAGCTGGGAGAGGCGGTTGATGTGACGGCTTGTTTACGAGTGATTGTGTCTCTCATGTACCTCGCGACCACGACGAGAGCGGATGTCACCTTTGCTGTGAACTTTCTTGCACAATTCACTCAGTGCCCTCAAGCACATCACATGGAGGCAGCTCTGTGCATTGTACGGTACGCACTGACCACTACTCAGACCGGCCTCTGCTATCGGGCACAGCCGTCTGTGGTAGTGGACGGCTACACTGACAGTGACTGAGCTCACAACACTGACGCTCGTCGTCGCACTGGCTACGTCTTCCTTGTTGGGGGGACCACTGTGTCGTGGAAAAGCGGTAAGCAGGGATGTGTAGCTCACAGATCCAGCGCAACCGAGTATGTTGCATTGGGTGTAGGCACGTGTGAGGGTATCTCGTTGTGTCGACTGCTGTAGCAGTTACGTGTACCCATCCGTTGCATCACCATGCACTGTGACAATCAGAGTAGCAAGGCAATTCCTGAACATGACGGCATGCATCACAAGCGCAAAAAGCATATCAATACTGAGCATAATTTTTTGCATGAGCGTGTTGCCGCAGGTGATGTCCAGATCGTCTGGGTCAATACCTGACAGTAGAGAGCTGACTTCCTCACGTCTTTAAGGAAGCAGTCCATGCCGTTGGTCTTCTTTGTGCCCTTGATGTCCCTGGCTGAGGTTCTGTCCTTGTGCTATTGTGTACAGTCCAGTTGTCACCCCTGGTCACCCTCGTCCTTGTGTGTGGATATCCACGTGTGCGTCGGCTGCGGGTCACGGGGCAGTGTTGGTTTATGGCATTTTGTGACCTCTGGCCTTGTTGCACATATTACACTAACACTGATCCAGGTGACAGAGCCAGAGACCTGCGTCCAGTCAGTGTTTGCACCATGGTGGAGGACCAGCAGACGTGTTGTGGAAGAGAGCACATCTTATGGACGTACCCAGACAGGGATACTTAGACTGGGCTGAGACATTGATTTTGGTCACAATGATTGTTTGTGGTCAGTCGGGGTCAGCCCCTGGCCTCTCCTTGGTGATCTTGGTTGGTCGAATTATTCGGCAGGACCTAGTGGGGTGGTTCAACCCCGCGCATGATGGGGGAGAGCCGTGAGCGAGATCGAGCCCGCTGCTCGCTTTCTCGACGACTCTCCCGTCTCGGAACAGTCCTCTGCACTGTGACTCCACTGGTCAGTCTTGATTCTTACGATCGAAGTAATCTGCGCTTCCATGGTTGCCCCTTGGCCTGTCCATGTCTGTTGCTCCCATCGCATCCATTGCTCCTAGGCAGTTCTCTATTGCATACAATACGGACTCCTTGGTTGTCCAAATGACAAACCGAAAGAAGCGTCAGGTGCAGAAACAGAAACTCCACGCAACTTGATCATGAATGTGCAAAGATAGTGCCATTGAGAAAATGGGCCCCGGGAGGTGGTCACGGAGAAAACCATGGAGGACACGTGAGGCCGCGCCGGCTGGTGCAGACGATATTAAGATAGCCGTCGAGTATGCCGTGACGACAAGTCCAGAGGTCACTGTGACTCACACACCAACAATTGGGAGCCGATGCATGCACGAGTGGGTGGCTCCCACGTCTACAATGTGAGTTTTGTCTGCCTGCTTCACCCATCACACTACATCGTGACAATCAAAGTGCCATTGCCTTGCAGACAACGATGGAATTCACTTGTAACTGCAATGCTCATGCTATATTCTGAGATCGAATTCACCATCTCCCAGCTAAGCCGCCAGCGCTGCTCATAAGCTCAGTCCCGGTGGAGCAAGCCACGCACTTGTGCACGGCATGAGGCGGTAGAGAATAGTCTTGTGTTTACTAGCGCAACATCGTTTCTAACCATGCATGCCATCATGTCACAGTACACATACAAGCTGGCCATCTTTGCAGCCAATAACATTCCAGCAAGAGAGCCTTCAGACTTGCAGTTCTCAGAACGTAGCTGCTACTTGGGACAGTAGGAGCGGCGAGTAGCTGCTAGTGACGAACCACGGAAAGCAACACAGCCTCTGAACTTGCCACCTTTGCTGCAAACCGCTGTCTGGCTTGGCCTCAAGCATGCGCACTGGTAGGACTTGCAGAAATTCTGGTAGGCACATACACCTCCGTTGGGACACATCTGCCTCCCCCTGTTGTACGACGGTGGGATTCACCAGTTCTTGCAAAACGGGCCTGCACGTGTGAGGCATGACGGCAGAACGCAGTGCACGTGTGCTTAGAAACAAGCTTTGTTCCACCTCTTCCATCCCCCCTCCCCCCCTCCCCCCTCCTCATCCCCAGCCCC